>JAAGNO010006068.1:25831-44607 GCA_033439905.1 Ceryle rudis | reverse complement strand
GCCTCTCCTCATAAGACTTTCCCTCCAGTCCCTTCCCCAGCCTCGTCGCTCTCCTCTGGACCCACTCCAGCACCTCAGTGTCCTTCTTGAAGTGAGTGGCCCAGAACTGCACACAGTACTCGAGGTGAGGCCTCACCAGTGCCAGATACGGGGGAAGAATCACATCCCTAGTCCTGCTGGCCACGCTATTCCTGATACAAGCCAAGATGCCACTGGCCTTCCCTGCCAGCTGGGCATACTGCTGACTCATGTTCTGCTGGCTGTCAACCAGTACTCCCAAGTCTCTTTCAACCAGACTGCTGTCCAGCCATTCATCTCCCAGTCTGTAGCGCTGCCTGGGGTTATTGTGGCCAAAGGGCAGGACCCGGCACTTGGCTGTGTTGAACTTCATCCCATTGGCCTCAGCCCATTGACCCAGCCTGTCCAGGTCCCTCTACAGCATCTCCCTGCCTTCCAGGAGATCAACAGTGCCCCCCAACTTAGTGTCATCTGCAGATTTACTAAGGGTATACACGATCCCCTTGTCTAGGTCATCAGTAAAGATGCTGAATAGAACTGGGCCCAGTCCTGAACCCTGGGGGACACCACTGGTCACCAGATGCCAGCTGGATGTGGCACCATTCACAACCACTCTCTGTGCCCGCTCATCCAGCCAGTTTTTAACCCAGCGGAGGGTGCACCTATCCAGGCCACGTGCTATCAGCTTCTCCAGGAGAATGCTGTGGGGGGCTGTGTCAAAGGCTTTGCTGAGATCGAGGTAGACCACATTCACAGCCTTCCCCTCGTCTCTCCGGCCAGTCACCCAGTCACAGAATGAGATCAGATTTGTTAGGCAGGACCTTCCCTTCCTAAACCCATGCTGACTGGGCCTAAGCCCCTGCTTGTCTTGTATGTGCCACTCGATGGCACTCAGGATGATCTGTTCCATAACCTTGCCAGCTACTGAGGTCAGGCTGACAGGCCTATAGTTCTCTGGATCATCCCTCCGGCCTTTTTTGTGGATGGGCGTCACACTGGCCAGCCTCCAGTCATCTGGGACCTCCCCAGGTAGCCAGGACTGTTGATAAATGATGGAGAGCGGCTTAGCCAGCTCTTGTGCTAGCTCCCTAAGGACCCTAGGGTGAATCCTATCTGGACCCATAGACTGATGGGGATTAAGTGGCTCAGCAGGTCCCTAGCTACCTCCTCCTGGATTACAGGAGGGATATTCTGCTCCCCATTCCTGCCTTCCAACTCAGGAGCCCGGTTTCCCTGAGGATAATCTATTTTTGTGTTGAAGACTGTTGTGTTCCAAAATAAGAAGATTTCAAGTATCTGACATGAGTTACTGATGGGCTACCCCAACATAGTCTGCCTAGCATTTTCTTTACAGCAGTTTTTGCATTTATCATAGACATCAGTGATGGCTTATTTGTGAGATAACCTTGAAGATCCCTTGTAGTTGCTTTATCTGTTATTGGAGTAAGTTTTAATTGCCTTGTCTAGAAAAAAAGTGCGTTTAATGTGCTGATTTTAATATGTTTCCATTTTAGATGGGAAAGAGGGAACTTCCAGTCCATCATTAGAAAGTACAAGTAGCGAGCTAAGCACTGGTACCTCAGGTATTAAGCCACAAAAGTAGTATTTCTTTGTCTTCTCACTGCACATGATGAAGTATTTGTTTGACTAGTTAATGTGAATTACTGTTCTACGTAGGACAGAATTCAGACTTTTTAATTCTCAGCTCACATTTTTTACTTTTTTTGTCTTATTAGAATATTATATATTTCTTCTTCTGGAATATGAAAATTAGATTTTTCTTTATGTTTTTGGCTTGCAGGAAACTAATGCAATGTAGCAATGTGCAAGCCATCAAAAAAACTAATAGATTGGTGGTCATGTAACCTAAAACATGCTTAGTCATGCTGAATTGATTTAATAGGTCTAATTCTTAAGACGTTTACCTTTATCCATATTGAACCAGCGGTCTAGCATTGCATCTACGTTATGTAGTTGCTGAACAGTGTTACATTTGGATGAGATACAAACTGAAAGCTCTGGCCAAATAGTGAAATATTATGAGAATTTTTAACAAGACGTTTATGTTGACCTCTACCCTAAAACTTCCTTGTGACTGCTTCTGTTTTGTTGTGTTAAATATGTGAAGTACTGTTACCTGGTAGTTGAAATGTGTTGGGTTTTTTCCATAATAGTATACTGATTAATCCTGTTGTCTTGCAGAGGGAAGTACCAGTAATGTGTCTGGCTCAAGTGATTTTGAAAGTAGGGTGAGACCCTATCAGCAAAACCCCCTCATTCCTATGATGCTTTCCCCACCAGAATCACTGTTAGTTTCTTGTGTTTTGAGAGGAAACTTTGTAGAAGCCCATCAGGTAAAATGATTTATATGTATTATGTGCAATTAAAATTCTAATTTGCTGTTGATGTTGTGGTTGTGATAGGTGATGAAATTCCTGCTTCTTCTGTATTAGAGAGCAGAGGACTGAAGAATCTGCATTCGAAGTGAAAGAGACACATCAGAAGTAGAAGCAAGTGAAAGCAACAAAGATTTTTCCCAAAGTTATATAAAAATACTTTCTCTAAAGCTGGGTTCTCAAAGCATAAAAAAGTTTGATGAGAGCTGGCCAAGCTTAGTGTTTCAGCTGAACGAAGAGCACAAACAGCTCATGTGAAGTCTCATGAGGAAGCAGCATCTGGGACTGCTTACTTTAGTCAGTGAATCAAAACCATGCTGCTTTGCCACTTGTAAGCTTGGCAGGGATATGCAAATATATTCCTTACCCAAAGTAGAGCCAAAGTGATTACATATATTTGAAGGAGGTATGTTTTGAAGTTAAATTCGAGTTACTGAAAACAGTCAGAAAGACTAGAAATTGACCGTCTGTGTTTGTAGTTCTGTGCTCCCTCACAGCTGTGCATACCTTTCTCTATGTGGCTTTTGGGCTTATGCTCTGAAAAACCATCTTGAGGTGCATCAGTGATTGGATCCTCTGCAAAAGCAGTGACCTGGCTGAGTTTCAGGCAGCAATATCAGAGTAGTTAATATCATTTAAGCATTGCATTAACAGAAAATTATTGCTCGACTCATTAGTTCTGTTTGATGTCAAGCGTGCCACTTCATCTTTTCCCTACTTGCAGGGCCAAAAGAAGTGTTGTGTTTTGCTTGGTTACTTTGAATTTCAGTATTGCTGATAAAGAATTCAAGCTTGGTTTGTGTTCTGTTGATGGTTTGATAATAGGAATTTGTGCAGCTGTGCTTATTTACCATGTTTAAATTTCTAGAAGGTATTTCTTGCTGAATAAGAATTTGCTTAAAAATAGTTTTCTTTGGATACCCAACTCTTGTTACATAGTGTTTTGAAAACATGAAGAGTCATTCCAAAGGGTGTTGTTTATGAAAATTAATTCCACTTTAGCCTTGCAGCAAATAATAGCTCAGCTTTATAAAAATAGTTGGAAAATGTCTCTAAGGTCCTGGTTTTCAGGTACTTAAGACTTTCTAGAAAAACCACCACCATTTCAGCTTGCTGCGTCTATGGGGTCCTTTTCAGTTAAAGTATCTCTTTTATTTTATTCCCTCATCTCTAAAAACCCTAAAGCTCTTTGACTTATGAAATCTTTTTTTGACGTGCTCTGTAATGACATCTATTGTTATTTTTGAAAGGTGGCTTTGATGTTTAATTTGGATACTTCACCTTGCTATGGTGAATTGATTTTCATGGAGCGCTACCAAGAAGCGGTACAAGAAATGGCAAGGGTAGAGCACAATATTGAGAATCAAGCATCAGATGGCACTGGAGGCATCAGGAAATCTGGCAGTGGCCGTTCAACACTGCAAGCTATTGGGAATGCAGCAGCAGCTGGTAAGGACTCGGTGTTTTGAGTTCCTCTCATAAAAGGTGAGGGAGAAGTTGGAAACAGCAGAAATCAGTTTGAATGCTGTCATAATAAGTGCAACAGTTCTTCAGAAGAGTAAGTGGCAATTCTTTGACTTAAAAGGAGACTAAGAATGCTGAAATTTACTGTTGATGCCCAATTAGTTTTAGCCATCCTGCAGTAACTGGTTCATAAAGCAGGCCTATTAAATTATTTTCCTAAAGGAGAAAAACTTCCTAAAGGCTTAGAGAACAACTATCCGTGACAGGAGCCGAGTTAAATAAGCTGTTTAATTAGCGGTTGTGTGTTTTGCTGATGCATGTAGGTATGGTATTTTATTCCATCTCGGATGTTACTGATAAATTGCTTGCAACTTCTGGAAGTCTTGCCCCTACTCTCCAAGAAAACTTCTGGATCAGCAACATCCAGCTGGAGCATACTGATCCTCTGCGGGAAGTGCTTGAGGACCTCAGTCCTTCAGCAATGGCAGCATTTGACCTAGCTTGTACTCAGTGCCATCTTTGGAAGACATGCAAACAGCTTTTGGAAACAGCAGAAAGACGACTGTACAACAGCCTTGAAACTCGAGGTGGGCTTTTGATTTTTGTGTTTATTAACATGGGCCTGGGAGCAGCAAATGCCTCTCTGTGGTGTGTTGTTTGTGCTAACACACGAGTCTTAATTAAATCTTTCTCCTTTTTCCACTCCTACCTTTTATTTTCTCCACCTTTGCACAATGACTTTTCCAGGCCACCGACCTGACATTGTCTTACTGCACTCTGAAGGTGTGAAGGGTTTCCCAGCAGTTCTCCAGCAAATAAGTAAAATACTCAACTATTCCTGCACATCACAAGGACAATCCAAGCCAGGTAGTATGCTTTGCTGATAAGATTTTCTGTTGAAATGTACAAATCAAATTCTTGCCTCCTGTTGCAATAGAAATTTGAACTTTCCATTTTTTTAGCTCAGTATTTAAAACAAAAAAAGGGGAGAGGGGACACCCAAGCTCAATTCTGAATAAACTGAAACATTGAATTTGGAAAACTAGTTGTATTATATTACAGTTTTGGTTCTGTGGGTCTTTTTCTGTGCAAAAATATTCTTCTGTGTTGTAGTTGCTGTCTCTTTCTTCCTCTTTTGTAGAGGTCTCTGATGAGAAAACAGGGAGTCAGTTTCGATGCAGTATTGTAGACCTTCTGCAAGCTTGCTACCCGGCGCTGACTGAAGAAAGTATTACTAATGAAATTGTTTTATCACAAAATCTGGATCAAATCCTAAAAACATTGACAAATGTTGAACGTTCTGTGGGTGAGTGACTTTTGTGATTGTGAAGACTAACAAATGAATCAAAATTTTTGGTTTGGCCTGTCCAGACAGCTAAAATCTAGTAGTAATACTCTTTGACATATGCATAATTATATATATATATATATATGAATTCTAAATGCAAAGTGTAAAATTAACCTATATTTCTTATATTCTGAGCATTTGTTTTCAGAACTAAAATTGTGAACTTGCCAGAAAAGAAAGGAAAAAGTCATTGAATACAGTTGAGGTTATTATTAGTCCCATTTTTCTTCAGTCCCAACAAGGAATTCTTTAAGTGTATTTTAACCTGACAGCTTATAAATAATCAGGTATATCCTTACTGTTGCTTTTAGTTTGTTTTTTTTTTTTTTTTTAAACAAAAAGGTGGTAAACTTAAAACTGTTGTAACATACTATCTTCCAGTTTTCATAGGGCTATCAAAAAACACCTCATCCTTTTCTGGAGAAGTCTTCCACAGTTGCCTTTTCTCAGAGCTCTCTTCATTATATAGCATTGGGTGTTTACTCGTGGTTTGATTGATTTATTTATTTATTTTCCCATCATTCATCAAATTTCTAAATGGCATGTAGGTGTTTGTAAAATACTTTAAATGTAGGGGAGACCTAAGGGCTAAATGATATGGATCACAAGGACTGGTCAACACCTGTCTTTTAGAATAAGTTTGTGTTAATGACACAAAACTAGCTATTTAGGGCTGCCTTAATATATTTCTAACTTGTCAGAGGCATGGTTACCTATTTAGATGAACCATTAATTTATTCTACTGTGAAAATTTCTCTTGCTTTCAATAAAATTGTAATGCCAAGATTGACATCTGTAATTGCAGAGAGGAAATAAGGCTAAAACATTTCTTTCTCTCTGGGGTTTTTTTGTTTTTTGTTTTTTGGGGGGTTTTTTTCCCTCTTCTCCTTCCCTGTTCCCTTTTTGGCATTTAATATTTACTTGAGTCTTGGACGTATGTCTGTTCTCTTAAACCAGACTCTAAAGGGAGCCTGCTTGGCACCTTGGTGGAGCAGGCCTCCCTCAAACCTACTGAACTGGAGAAGCACCTGGTTTGGAATCAAACACAGCTCCTGCTGAGAACTCTTGACCAACATGTCCAAACCATGCCAGAGAGCAACACTCAGACAAACTTTGTGAAGGCCTTCTTTGAATACATCACAACACTGACTGCTGTTGTCTTACGAAGCCTGAATGCAGAGCTAGGTAAGGGGGTTCTGCTGGAAAGTCTGAGCCTAGGTGAAGATACCCAGGTTGTGTAGTCTGGCCTGATCCTGGAAAGTATTTGTGCGAAAATGGTTTATTGCCAGACATGCCTATTGTGCATAGTCAGATCTCTTGATTTCATCTGATCATTGCACCACTTTTAAAAGTTTATTTCTTAATGCTTAGGCCACCCACAGCTAAGACGAAAATAGCTGATGGCAGTAGGAAAACCCGAACAGAAATGTTAAATACTGACCCAGATCCTGCACTTGGTTTAGACAAACAACCCACCCCTGACATTCAGAAATTCTGATCACTACCCTGTAAGGTGATAGAATTTTTGCATCCAGTGGATCTGCATGCCATGCACTTTTCAGCTCCCCTAGAGGCAACCAGTGCCCTGCTGTTCCATGGGGATAAGAGGAACATGTGTAGAATGCTATGTAGAGGTATCCAGCCAGATTTTTTTTTTTCATAGAATCAGCAGATGATGGTTTTCCATGAAAAGAAATACACCATCAGCACATAAAGCTGTCAGAAGAACAGAATAATTGACTGTGCTAGGAGGAAAAAAACACTTGTCTGTTATTTAAAGTTGACAATAATTGAGCTGTGCTAAAATAAAATACCACAGTAATGATTTTAGAGAATTACCTTCCCAAAAGGGTAAGAAAAAAGGGACAAGCATCTGTTTTCAGACATGCTGGTTCAGCTTAGGTCACTGCCATGGTAACATCTGTAAAGACATGATTCAATCTTGATTGACTAACTGCCAAAGCCAAAAAATGTGCACAGTATTTAACGTCTCAGTGAGTTTTAGGGAAGTTTTATTGTACTGGAAGATAAAAGGAGAAGGTAAATGTACAAGAATCTGTTTGGAGTTAACATAACTCAGTAGTGGATACAAAGGATTTTCAGCAGTACTGGCCAGGGTTTCACTCCTTTTGTAAAATTAATTGTATGTCTATGATTTCCCTCTGCTTTTGCTCATTTTGACTTGAATAGAGCATGGACTCACTAGTCTACATCCAGAGATTCCTCAGAAACCAGTACTGCACATTTTCTGTCTTCTCACCACAAATATATGTTTTGATGAAAGTAGAGTTGCTAAACTGTTTGAGCCTAGATCTTGCTTAAAGGCCAGAGACTCTCCACTCTACCGATTTTGGTAATAGGTCCAATAAAATGTGAGCCAGTAATTCCAAGTTGGAAAAGCATAGCATAATCAAAAATGCCTTGCAGTTTACGCTGCATTTTACCACACTAAAGTGAATGTGGACCTCTGAATTTAGTCAAAAGAGGTTTCAAACTCAGGCTCTTAAAATTTGTGTTCCTAAAATAAGACTCAGTTTGTGTATTGAGCTAATGTGTTTGTATTTTAATAAAGTTTCTGATTATTTATTTATTTTTAAAGATACATCTGCAGAAGTGAAAGTGGGGAACCCTTTTATACTGTTACAGCAGAGTCCATCTCAGTTGCTCTCCCAGCTTGTGTTTGAGAGACAGGTTCATCCTGACAGGTGCGTGCTTTTCAGATTATGTACTTCTCTAGGTTATTTTGGTGTTGGTGACTTTGTACCTCAGCCAGGATTAAATTCTTCTCTGGCTGCTTAGCCAGAGGTAGTAGAGCCTGCTGTGTCCTTCTGGCTGACGACTTAATGGTGTAAGGATTGGTGTGCAGAGAGAAGGTTACTGCCTTCTCTGCCAACCTGAAGATTTTTGATAGAGAAAACTGTGGCTCCGGTTATTTAACAATTACCATCTGTTGTGAAAAGCAAGTGCATTTTTATGGATTTTTTTTTTAACTGAATGTGTGACAGTTCAGAGCAATGGACCTGCAACTTAGCAATGTAATTAAATAAAATAGACCAATAAGGCTTCTTAAGAACACAGCTGGGCGTGGCTTTTGCCCTGGTCAGTAGGTAAACCAGATAATCTACGGTCCTTCCATCACAAATTACTAAATTAGTCTGGCATGGAAAGTATCTGATGCAACAAAGTAGCTCTTAAAGAAGACCACTAATGGTGAACCAGTTTTTGTATGTCACATTTAGGTAAAAGTCAGTGTTTGAGGGGTAGGTTCCTTTTCTTTAAAGGAATGGCAGTATTAGCTCTAAATTATTAATGTCGTGCTATATACACTTTTTTCATACTGAGTAAACATAGGATACATACTCTTCCCCTGTATGTACCTGTGAAGAATATTAGGGACTTCTGTTCACAAAATATTGGGAAGATTTATGAAAACGTGTAATTATGAAGTACCTTTTATATGTGCTGAGTAAGCTGGTTCTGTTTTCAATCCTGCAGACTTTCTTCTCTCTTATCTAAGGAAGAGTTGAGCTTGAATGTGCAGCAAGTTATTGTTAACTGTTGCTGTGAACCACTGTCATTGTGCAGTGCAAGGCAAGCCAGCCAGGCAAAATCTTTTCTGACAAATGTCAGCAACTTAGCACACCAGTGTGCCTACCACTGCCTGCCAGATGTTGAAATACCTATTCACAACTCTGCAATGACCCCTGAGGGTATCTCTACTCAGGCCCCATCCTCTGTGAATGACTTGAGCCAGCACACACTCACTGCCTCCTCCCTGGACTTCCTGAAGTCTCAGTCGAAGCTAATGGCCACAGTGGCATGTCTAAGTGCATCTAATATACAGAAAATTGCCAAATCGAGTTTATCTTGGATGGAATTTCGTGGCAAACGGGAGATGCCCTTAGGTTTGGAACAGATTTCCAGGGAGTGTGAGACACTGCTGAAGGAGTTCCCAATATTGGAACGATTTCTTCTTGCGATGTTTGAGCCACTTCAGAACCAGCAAGAGGAAGGTAGCAGTTTGGCTACTGTCTTTTCTGGCAAGACATACATATCTCTGGTTCTCCTGGAACTCCATTCCACCACAGCTGTTAAGGTATTAATGGGAGTCTTTGAACAAGCTCTTGCTGCAAAGGATTGGGACAGAGCTCTGAAGGTCTTGGATCTGTACAGTCGGGATGTGGAGGAGTTGGTCACTGTGAAGGATGCTGTGCTGAGCTGTGCAACTGCTGAAGGTAAAAAGGATTCAAGACGCTTTTCTCTTTCTTTTCTTTTTCCCCTTTCTAGTGGTCCTTGGGCAGATCCAGACAGAAACAGATCCCTCCCCGTCCTTTCTCTGATGGTGTAAATCCTGACCAATTTAGTACAAGAGAACTGGAATGCATCTGTGGTCTTATTTTTATGGATAGAGCAGAATACATCAGGAGATGTTAGTCATAGTACTGCTAATGGAACATTCCTTGCAGCGGTATCATCATACATGGATGATGTATCATGTGAAAGGAGGTGCCCTTTGGAGATAATAAATATCCTATGCTAGCTTTGGTTAATTCCTGAGAATCTGATGCATGGGATGAGTCTTGTATAGATTTTCAGCACTGTGCTGTTTTCGGTGATGTGAACCAGTGAGAATGAGGAATTTTTTTTTTTTTTTTTTTTTTTCCCCCAATTTAGAAGCTGACTTTCAAACTAGTGGTTTGTTTCCTCTACAGATAAGGATGGTTGGCAATACTTGTTCCCAGTAAAAAATGCAACATTGAGGAGTAGGCTGGCCCTGCGTTTTCTGGACAAATGGCCCCTTGATGCATGTTTGGAAATCTTAGCTTACTGCATTTCTGATTTGGGCATAACTGATGAACTAAAATCCAGTCTGCGGAACAGGAAGAATGAACTTCAGGTTTATCAAAAGGTACAAAGTCATTCTTAAGTAACCATTGAGATGAAACAGGCAGCAGGGAGCAAATAAACTTGCGCTTTGACAAAGTTTAGCCCTTGGTTCTTTCAAAGTCTTTCATCCAAAACAATTCACTTGTTTTCAGTGCTGCAGGATCCAATTAACACTCTGCTTCCATACTTCATAACTTTCCTACTCTCCTATTAGCATTCAGGTCTGCAAACATAATTAGACATAAACATTTGTGTGAGGCCACTTTTTTGCAATTGTTTTTTTTTTCTATTCCATACAAATGCTAGAGCTTCTGGAAGTTTTCCATGGCAATTCATCATTCTGTAAGCTCGAGAGGTGCAGGTGTACCTAGGCAAGATGTACAAGACTAGCGGCCCAATACACATGTTTGTATTGCAGTCAGTTCTTCTAACTACAAGGTAGTGCCGATACTCAAGTTAAGTCAGACTATCTGTCTTGGAGTTCAGCACAGCCTGCAAAGTCAAACAGATAATTTAAAAAAAAAAAAAAAAAAAAAAAGTCATAAATCCCTGTTGAACTGTGTCTGGTGGTGGTTCTGCTGACAGCCCAGTTGTCTCTTAGTGCCAGCAGTGTCTGCAGTACACATGTACTTTTTCCTCCATAATTACTGCCATTTAGACTTTTTAAAACCTTTCCTTATAAACACGCTTTGTAGACTTATACCTCTGAGAAAATCACATAGTCTTTTTTGGAATGCAAGTGCATTACTGTGGAAGTTTAAGCCCAGGCAGCAACTAAACATCATGCAGCCACTCACTCCCTCTTCCCCCCCTCCCAGTGGGATAGGGAAAAGAATTGGGAAAAATACCTCATGAGTTAAGAACACTTTAATGACTAAACAAAAATGTAATAATAACAATAATAATTATTGTAATGAAAAGGAAGGTAAAAAAAAGAAGAGAGAAATAAAACCCAAGAAAAGCCAAGTGATGCACAATGGAATTGCTCACCACCTGCTGACTGATGCTCAGCCACTCCCCAGGAAGCAACCCACCCTGCCCCAGCCATCTCCCCCCAGTTTGTAGACTGGGCATGACATTCTCTGGTATATCTCTCTGGCTAGTTCGGGTCAGCTGTACTGGCCATGCTCCTTCCCAGCTGCTTGTGCGCCTGCTTGCTGGCAGAGAATGGGAAACTGAAAAATCCAAGCTTAGTATAAGCACTAGTTAGCAACAACTAAAACATCAGTGTGTTACCACCATGACTCTCACACTAAATGCAAAACACCAGCTACCAGTACCAGCTACTAGAAAGAAAATTAACTCTATCCCAGCCGAAACCAGGACAATTACATCATCCCAGAAAAGGTTGAGAGATAATTTGTGTCTCTTCTTGACATTTTTCTTTGTATAAGCAGCTCTTTATATAATCAACTCACCTGTCTTCTTAGATCTAACAATTGTTGTAGATAAAGGTTTTAAAATTTGTGCTACCCCAACTTTTTCAGATTTTGAATGTGCAAAATGAACCATTGTGGAATGACTGGCAAGATCTGAAAAAAGCCTGCATCAATGACCCCCAGGCCGTCATGAATATCATTCTGAAAGCAAAGGTTAGGCATCATCATTTGAATTTTGTTGAATTAGAATTAAAAATTTAATAGATAAACTTGTTGAAATAGCATCTTAAAACACCAATCAGTGGAGATTATCTTGGGAGGAACTCTTCCTTTACTCAGTTCTGTACTACAGAAGCAAATGCAGATCTGTGCTTAATGTCAAGGTTTATATGTAGTTAATAATGTTTAAGTTATAATGCTTACTATGAGATACAACCTGCTCTTTTCACTTAGAGTTTTGAAGACTTCAGTGGCGTGGCTTTTGCCATAATACAGGCTTGATTATTATTTAAGTGCTAATACTGTAGATCTGGTTGGCTTTAAAAGTGTCTCTTTAAAAAGCTCACTTGCTTACTGTGAGATGAAAAGGTACCCTCAATGTAGGCTGTGACTGACAAAATTGACTATCATCATCTTCCCCTTGTTGATGAAATTACTTACGTTTTACATGTGGGAAAGGAGTCTAAGCTACAGAATTTCTTGACAAGTTGATATCAGAACTTGGGGGAAAACAGCTGTATTGGAGAGGGTAGAGTTCGTCCACGTCTCTTTCCCTTTAAATCCTTTAGGATTATGAGTTGTGTGAGCAATGGGGGCACTTGTATCCTGTTCCAAGAGAAGACTTGATCAACCTTCACCGTGAGCACCTTCTCCACTTACTGGAGGTGGGAGACATGGAGAAAGCACTTCAGGTAATAGCAAGACTCTTTCAGTCTTGCATCCATAGGCCAGGTAAATTAAGAGTTTTCTTTGCCTTCTTCATATGCACTTTCATGGCCTTTTTGGTTTTTCTCTCAAGAGATGCTGTTTGCTTAGATATGCTTTCTCCCCTGTTCTGCTTCAGTGAAAATCCAGCTTGGCAATCTAATTGCTGGACCCAATAGCATAAATGTCATTTATATGGAAATATAAGGCCCCTTTTATTTGAAAAAAAAGCATTTCTATGCTGCTTAAGCAGAAGAAACAGAAGTGAAACTAATAACAGGAATTGGGCAGTTGTGCTTTAGTGCTCAAATTATTGTGAATTCTTCTGGTTTTAATAGTTATGGAGCTGTTGCTAGTGACAGAGAGAGTAAAATAAAGTCCAGGCTCTTTCAGACTACACAGCTTTGAAAATATTTTGGAAGCAAAGTGAAGACTTCTGATTGCTAATACCGTCTGTCCCATTCCTTGCTTAATCTTTTTGCTTACTTTAATTTTTAAACTATTTTGATTAATAAATGGTCAAATAGGCAATGACATTTGTAGGCAATAGGCAATGAGTGTATAAACGGATTATCTAAATCATTCATGTATATGTAAAGCACTGGAACAGGCTGCCCAGGGAAGTGGTGGAGTCACCATCCCTGGAGGTATTTAAGAGATGCATAGGTGCTGAGGGACATGTTTTAGTGGTGACCTGACAGTGCTGTGCTAATGGCCGGACTTGATCTTAAAGGTCTCTTTCCAACCAGAAAGTTTCTATGATTCTGTGTAAGACCTGTGCAAGTTAATTTGCTTACAGGACCATTGTAGGGTAATCTGTCATGGACTGACCATTACAAAGGCTGCTTTCCAGGAATATAGCAGGGAATCACTGTATTTTATTTGGCTTTGTAGCTTTTACAAAGAATTGAAGACCCTGGTATTTGCCTTGCCATCAGTGAACAGTCTCTTGACCAGCATCCAAACTTGGCAGCCTCTCACTTCTTGGCTGATTACCTCACAGCTCACTTCTACACAGATCTGACAACAGCCCGCCGTAATGAAATCCAGGCACTCTATATGGGATCAAAGGTGAGTAAAACACATGCATTGTGGGATTAATGGCAACATATAATTATATAAGCAATTTTATAATACATAACATCTGTAGATTTTACCAGAGTATTCTCACTGTCTCAGGTCTAAGGTTGTGAGTCTCAGAATCCAAAGGAAAGTTAGAGATGGCTTAAAGCTTCTCTTCCCCTCCTCTTTGTAGTTCCTATATTATGATGTGGTTGTAGCACCTGGTATGAACAGAGCAGTCTTGTTTGAGCTGTAGGGAGTGCAGGAATGCCCAGGCTAAAAGAAGATTGGGGGTGGAATAAAAATAAAATTTAAGTAAATTAAAAATTAAATAATTTAAATTATTTCTTTTAATTAAAAGAAAAACAATCAAAAGCACAAACACACAAATACACAAAAAAAACCCACAAAAAAACCCAACCAACCAAAAACAACCAAAAGAAAACCCACTAAAATAAAATGGCAGTGTTTATCAGGACTGTTGCTATCTTTGTCCCAAGTGAAAAATAAAGCATTCTCAACTTAACTCGCTGTGTCAGAAGTACCAGGTGTCCTACATATGCCCACCTGTATGGTGGTCTTTGATGCTTACATTTCCTGTTTTTCCCAAGTGCCTTCAAAAGTAGACAGTATCACTCCATTTTTTTTTTTTTTTTTTGGATGGCCAGTGCCTTTACAGAACTTGTACAGGTTCTGTGCTTAACCTGGGAAAAGATGCATCAACCAGTAGAATACATTAGTTGAATGCATTATATGTAAATAAAATGCAGTGCTTTTGGTAATGCCTGGTTAGCTGTAGGACTGCTGATACTAGCTTGCTTCTCCAGTGTGTGTCACAACAGCATTTTGCTGGACTTCCTGTTTCCTTACTTGTCCCTTTTGAAGACATGATTTGATTTGTAAAGTGTCCGTATTAACTGTCCTTCTTTAGGAGGATTGCTCTTAACTTTCTCCTCTCGATGTTTCTTCAGATGATGAGTAGGCTAATATTCTTTTCATAAGCTGACTTTAATAAGACAATGTGCTCTAACCTGCTACAGCATATTTGTCACAGGGTCACAACGTGCTTTCTGCTCTTTAACTGCCTCTGAAATGAGGCAGTGTCTTACAGAATGGTAAAGTGGGAGCTAAGTAATTTCTACAAATCCACTCAGTAATTCTGTAACAGAAGTAGCAATAAGTCTGAGAAGTCCCACCTCCTTATATGTTATATATTATATATATGTTATTCTGTTCTCTGCATAGGTTACTGTGCTCGTTTCTTTAATCTCACAGAAACACAAATGTGAAGGTATATAATCTTAACATATGTTTTTTCCTTGTGTCTCAGGTGCTGCTGACTCTGCCTGAGCAATCCCGTGTTAACTACTTCCACCTCTCCTCCAGGCCATTGCTCATGCTGGAACAGCTCCTCATGAATATGAAGGTGGATTGGGTAGCTGTCGCTGTGCAGACGCTGCACCAACTCTTAGCTGGACAGGAAATTGGTTTTACTGTAGAAGACATTGACAATTTGCTCTCCAAGTATGCAGAAAAAGCTCTCAACTTCCCCTTTGCGTTAAAAGAAAAGAGATCAGGTGACTGTCTGTGAGAATGGCCCTTCTTCCCCAAATGAAAACCAGCAATTTTCCCCCAGAGTCATTTCATTAGTTGTGCCACAACATTTTTACGTGTGTGCCTCCAGTCTCCCTGTAGTCTAGAACACATTCTTAAATCCTTTGCTTTTGATGTAAATAGTTATTCTCAAGGACTAACAGCTTCAAAAGTTTCTTGGACTTTCCTCCGTTGTTCCTTTTTGGGATCTGTTCCCCTATATGATATTGTTCAATTTTATTTGGTTCCTGTTTAGCACAAAGTCACTGATGACCTAAGCATTTCTAAAACCTGCAGCCAACTATACCTTCCCCCAAATGGAACAGGGATTTAGTCTTCTGTGGTCTTTTCTCCTAGGAGAGTCCTGTTCCTTTTTTTTTTTTTAAATATAAAAGACTTTTAAACTTGTAGTTCTATTTAACATTCTCTCCTTTCTGATTTGCCAATCCTTTCTCATCCATGTTGTCTTTGATTCTCCTGCATTTGGCTGTCTCCTTTCAGGGTTTTAGAACTGGAACAGCAGAGGGTGCTGCAGATCAAGTCCAGTGCTTCTGTTTTGCTGTATTAAAAGCACGTGGCACATGTACCTGTCTATATCTATTTACACCTGCATATATGGCACCAGCTTACTTTATACCTGTTTCTCAATGTTGACTTCATTTCATGATTAAAAGGTGCAGCTCTTGCTAACGTAAAACTAACTAAACTAAACCAAAACTAACTTTCTAACATAAAACTATCTTAACTATCTTTTCCTCCCAAAGGACCTATAACTTTGCAAGTATGTTCCTTCCCCTGATATAGAAGAATTTAATATTTGTCATGAGCATCTTGTGTCAACTAACTTTTCATGCCTGACACTTATTCTCTGCTCTGTTAGTCCTTTGTTGATCAGTAGTCCATTGCTTTGATAAGGATCCCTTTCTCTGGTTTAGGACATTGAATTTTATATAGTTTTGCATGACTTGTGGGCTACTTTTCATGAAATCATATTTATTTCTGATTACATCACTAGTCCTCATTTGTGTTGACATTCTTACATGCTCCTGTGAATGGATTTCTCTGATCTTCATAAAAACAGGTAGATGTATGGCCAGTACTGTTCTCTGGAGGTTTTTTAAATTAATTTTTGTTTTTCTTCCCTTTGTTCTAGATTCTCTGATACGTATCCAAGAAAGTCTCAATCAGGTATTGGAGTGTGAAGCACTATCTAAATCGGGATCATCAGAACTGTCTCCTGTCAGCTTTACTGGTAAGGTTAAGACCTTGATGCTGTTTTCTTTCAACCTCTTCTTACTTGTTTTATCTCCTATGTATGTGTGTTCCACCACTTAATAGTTAACTTGGATTGCATTTAATGCAGGTTAGTAGATCTCTCCAGTTAGGTGCTTTGGGCCCTATTTAAAAATTTAAGAAGAAAATTTAAAGGGGACAAAGGGTATGTGGCTTTGTTTTGATTTTTGGTAGGTATCTACAAAATGTCTGAAAAATCAACATAAAACCTTCCCATTCCAGACGCCCCAGAAAAAAAATAACCAAATAAGCCTGAACAGACCACAGGAAACAGGACTACAGCTGCAGGAAAAAAGAAGAATTACCTCTTTGCCAATGCTAAGTTGCTAGTGAATTTACAGTGCTGCAGGTTAATCTTTCAGTGTCTTGAGTTCTGTGCTCTCTCTCTGGGTATATAAGCAGAGCTCGTCCAGAAGCCCGTCACTGTGGTACTTCTCCCTGTCTTCCTATTCTTTGGTCAGTAACTTTTTTTTTCTGGATCTTAACTTTGGTTTTACAGTAGGTATCTCTTTCATGATGTATTTTTTTTCATCATTCTTTTGGTCCTTGAATTTATTTATTATCCCTCTTGTGACCCGAGAGATATAGCACACTTTGTATTGTCTGAGAGGCTCCACTCACAGTCCTTAAACACAAATCAATAGAAACAAAATAATTTAAGCCAAACCAACTGAAGAATATTGGTGACTTAAAATCATCTGCAAATCCTTCTATAGGTTCTGCACAGCATGTAATGCAAGAGATGTGCTCCTTGGAGGATATATATTGTGAGATGCACAGTCTGTGCTCTCAGGGAATGACTAGCAAAGGACCTCAGACCTCCAAGGCTGGTAGTTCTCAGCAAGTGACGTTGGGCATGAACTAGAGCTGCACGATGGTATCCTGATCTACGGTTTAGGGTGTATGAGCTGTTCTCTGGTTCTGCATCCTGAACTGAAGGCTCTTCTTGCTTTGCCTACATGAAGTGACAGCAGCACCTTGGATTGGGCTATGCAGCTCTTCAGTTTTTCTCATAGTGGGCTTAAACGCCTGACTCTTTGAATTGATTTCCCCTCAGTAGATTGTAAAGGGGACCAGAACAGGGAGGGATATGCTGTTGCTAACCATACCACACCTCTCCTGAGATAGAAAAGTTTCAGTCTTCACAAATGTCAGCACTGGATACCCTTAAGATTATATTTTATGCTATATAACTTTTTGGTACCTGTATACTGCGGTGGGTTTTTTTTTCTTCCTCCTCTAAGTCTCTGCTTATGATACAGGAACAGATACTGCCAAATTGTCTTATACTTCTCTAATTGTAACGGTAAAATTCTATTAATAGGAGTACCTCAGTATTGATAAGCAAGAGTACATACAAGTTTACAATCTTACAATTGTAACTTAAAGCATATATGTTCCTTACACAGTGTTATTCTGCCATACCTGACTGCAAGACAATAGTAGTCATTTTGTGAGCCAGAAAGATCTTATAGCCTCAGTAACTCTGTAGAGTTTTCTGGTATTCAAGACTCCATTAAACAGCTTAAATCCCATTCCATGTTTTTCTTGGCCTTGCTCTTTTTAAGGTGCCACCATATTGGCAAGTCCCAGAGACAGAAGTCTGCAGCAGAATTTGTTTGCTCAAGAATTTGTGCCTCCTGAGAAGCCACCACCAAAGCAGCAATGGATACCTGATGACACTGAAACAATATGTATGGTTTGCAAAACTGAACGCTTTACTATGGTAAGGAGCAAAAATGAAGCGCAGACATTTCTAGAACTGTGACCTTAATATGAACACTTGCTCTTAGTCTGTTTCCTAAGAGAGACTAGCTACTTTAGCAAGTTCATCTGTATCTGTGTTAAGTAAGCCCGGCGAGACTGACAGTCCTTTGGCATTTAACCATTCATTTCTATTTAGTGTAGTTGAGGGGACTGGCAACACTTAACAGTTACTAAGATTACTAACAATTACTAAATTACGAAGATGCTGTCAGAAAGACAGTCTACAGCTTCTGACTTTTCTAAGAAATGATCTAATTTGCGCTTTGATCAAAATTGGCACAATTTCATTAGTGGAAAGCCCAAGACTGCAGCAAATGTTTTAAATACCTGCCTCTGGATTTCTTTGGTTTTGCTGTTTTTTTTCTTTTTTTTTTCCTTTGTCATGCCCTCTCCAGAAAGTTGTTACAGTGACTATCACTGTATAGTTCTGAATAGCCTTATCATACATGGTGTTTCCTCTCTTCAGAAAGTTTACTCGTGAGTGGAGGCAGACATAGGAGAGGACCTCGGTAAATTCTTTCTATCATAGAATGTTTTAGGCTGGAAGGGACCTCTAGAAGTCATCTGGTCCAATCTCCCTACACAAGTAGGGACATCTCTACCTAGGGCAGGTTGCTCAGAGCCCCATCAAGCCTGACCTTGAAT
>JAAGNO010006068.1:0-25815 GCA_033439905.1 Ceryle rudis | reverse complement strand
TCCAATCTCCCTACACAAGTAGGGACATCTCTACCTAGGGCAGGTTGCTCAGAGCCCCATCAAGCCTGACCTTGAATCACTCCAGGGATGGGGCCTCCACCACCTCTCTGGGCAGCCCATTCCAGTGGTCTTATCACCCTCATATTAAAGAACTTTTTTCTAATATCCAGTTTTGTTTTCATCCACGACCTCTTTTGCTCAGTTTAACAGGCGCCATCACTGCCGGCGCTGTGGCAGACTGGTTTGCAGCTCTTGCTCCACCAAGAAAATGGCAGTAGAAGCTTGCAGAGAAAATCTCTCTCGTGTATGCGATCAATGCTATAGTTACTACAACAGAGAACATCTGCCCGGCTTGTTACAAGACACAAGCACGTAAGTCCTTCCATTCTAGTTCTTCTCAGATGCATGTACACAGCAGAGCACATGAGTGGAATGAGAGAAATAAGCATTTGGGTTTATCTGGATAATATAATAACTTCAGCTTTTGGCATCCATCTGTTGGGATTTTCAGGTTTGATAGGTGTGAGGATGTTCCTTATGCCTCTGTTTACTTTTTATATTAGAAAGAACACTGAAGAACTAGGCAACAAAGTTTTAATTCTTTAAGAATAAACTGATCATTAAATCTAAGAATTGAATGCTGTGATGCAAAACATATTTAACACAAACTACTAGAGGGTGACAAAGTTTCTTGCAGTTTACACATATGTAAACTACCTCTGCTGAACATATCAGGGTTTTAATGTTATACCATACTCCCTTGTTCATGACTCTTTGAACCCTTGGGGATTCAAAAACAAGTTCATGATTCGATAGGCTTTGAAACTGCCTTTAATGAAAGGGACAGCTATAGTGACAGATTTTCACAACGCGGTTGCTTTAAGCTGAGAATTGCATAAAAATTTGTTGCGTATGTCAGGACAGCTGGTGAAAAGTGTAGGTGAAAAGAGTGAGTTTTACTCACTGTCAAGCCTGCTTGTGCTGACATAACTGGTGCTGCCATAGCTGATGGTACCATCAGCAGGTTTGACAGGGTCACAGAGAGTAACATTTACTCTTTTCAGCTGCTTTTGTCTTTTCCTGTCAAGCCTGCGGGTAGCAGTAGTCACTATGGCAGTACCAACAGGCTTGCTAAGAAAAGAGGAATACTTTGCAGATCTGAAAAGGAACCTCTGGAAAAAAAAAAGCATCACCTCTAGCTAAACCAGTTTTCATCAGAATGGTTGCTTACGCTGCTGGCATATGTCAGCAGAGCCAAGCAGTGAGTTTAAATGCCACCTGTCATGTTTTAATTGTTTAAGTGTCTGAGTTGTTTGGGTTTTTTTTTTTATACTTGCTCTATTTGTCTTATCAAAGCCAACTAAATCTTCAAGACAGAAATCTGGATGCTAAAAACTGCATTTTAGCTCTGACATTTGGATACTGGGCAGTTCTTCTTGTTTTCAGTGTGTATGTTTTTATGAGGTGTGCTATTTTTACAGAAGGTTATACAAACTGTGTGGTGTAGTTGAAACACAAGAATGCAAAGACAGGATCTTAGATTACCAGACAGTAAGGGGTAGGAGCAGGGCAATGGGTCTGAGGGGGCAGGGCAGGAGAGATGACAGATTTTTACAAGACAGTGTTCTGAAAAGGCTAGCCATATTGATCTCTCTTTCAAAACTATGTTTTCCTCCATGTGCTGGAGTAGGCATGATTTTTTTTCTGTCATTTTATTACAGCAGAAAAGATAATCAGGACCAAGTCGAAGGTAAGGAATGGAGTGATGTTAAACTTCACTTTTTTTTTTTTCTTTATTAAAGTGCCTGATTTAGCAGCAGAGTTCAATAGGAAGCTTATACATCTAGTTGCAGCAGAAGGGTGCTTAAAACTTCCGTTACAAAATGTCATTGATGGATTTTGCATGTGCAGGCTGAGATTGAGCATTCCAAACTTCTGTGAATGGAGATTTAGGAGAGACACCTGAGCCAATATTGCATGTGCTGGATGGGGATTAAAGGAAGGAACTGAAAAACAATAGTCGAAGAATCCGCTTTGCATACTAGAAACAGTGAGTTGAGAGGCTGTAGTACTGCTAGGAATTAATTAGCCTACTACAGAGTTCTGCTGGGTGATCCCTTTTTACAAACCATGATAGTACAACTCTGAATACCACTGCAGTGTGCTGTGGTGTTTAATACCCAGTGATCGCTGAGGGTAGCACAGGATGAGGCCCCTCTCATGGGTCTGGTTGCGTCCCAAGTTCCATCTCCTTTGCTGGTTGTGTGAATATGGACTAGTAATTTCTATTTGGTGTCTCAATTTCCACATCTAATATCATATTACTTCAGGAGTAGTAACAACATTTAGTTGACTTTTTTTCTGCTATTTTTAAAAGGTATTTACTGTTGTTAGTTGTTGCTTAGTCTGGTGTTTGAGGTGATTCTGCAAAACTTTGCTACACTGATAACAAAATCTGTCAGACCAAAACATAGTTATTTGAAGTGCTGGTAGCAGTAATGTGAAAGATGGTGCAAAATTTGCTTTTATACTACAAAACAAATTAGACTGGTTTTACTTGCATGTCCCTTTTAAGTATGATGAGCATTTTTTTTTTTTTATATTGACTATGTTTGCTTTACTACCCATCACTAGGACCGTATGATTTATTCAGTAGGAGTGAATAAGAACAGTATGGGAGTCCTCAAATCTAAGAGGGAAAGTGTTCTATTCTGCTTTTCTAACTTAGCTGATGAGACTGTGAAGGTTTGTCAAATATTTTTAAGCCAGTTTTATTGTAATTATTCCAATTTCCAGTTCCATTTAGAAATAGCATTGTTTTTTTTATTCACCCCACAGTTTCAGCATTACTCAACACTCATTAACAGCTCTGTGAAATCTAGAACAGTGAATTTTGAAAGGGTTTTTTTGATTTTAAGGAAGATGATCAGAGGAATTAACATTACTCTACATTTCTTACCATTGTGAGTTTGGCATTTTTTTTCTACCAGGAACCACAATCACAAACTTGAGCATCAAAGGACTTGTGCATTCTCATCTACACTCAGATGACAGACAATATTTGATTTGCAGCTATTCCAGGTTACTAATTTCAAAACAGAAATTCCCTTAGTACAGGGGAAATAAAAAGACTTTTCACAGAAGTGAAATTTCTTGAATCGTTTGATAGAAACTCCAATTTTCTGCAGTACTATTTTATCTGAAAACTTAAGGTAAGGAGTTAGCTCCTATCCTCACAATCTCTTGTCTTAAAGCTGCTGAACTATATGTTCAATTAACCCAAGTTTTAAAAAGATACAGACAGTTTAGTCAATTTATCCTTTCATCAGTTTCCCTTTTTAGCTGTAACCCACTGCTCTCATATTTCCACTTCTCTCCTGCTCAGAAATATTTTAAAACTTGCCTGAAGGAGGGCTAAAGAGGGGAGATAGCTGTTCTGGTGTCCAGTAGGATGAGAGTTGGATAATCATCTGAAGACATGTTACTGGAGACAGTTTTTGGTGACAGGGTGTTGGTAGCAGTAAAAATAAGTTTAGGTACAATTTGTCAGTCTGCTGAGTAATGGAAATGTTTCTGTAATCTGTGTGCTGGGCATGTGATACTGTCAGGAAGTGGCCCAGTGAGAAGAGTACAGATGACTGTTTCACAAGAGTATAGGAATACTCTGCATTACGTGTCCTTAGCCTGGTTTGTTGCTTCTTGTACAATGATTCTACCTGGTGGTGGTTTTTTTTTGGTTGCAAAACCTCTAATAATAAATGTTCCACAGTGGTGCGAATACCCAAGGCAACTGAGCTTGAATGGATTTTTACCCTGAATGAAGAGGAGAATGAAGTTGTACGCAGTGAATTTTATTATGAACAGGTGAGATCTGGAGAGAGAGAGTCCAATACAAGCGGCTTCCTGGAGATGAACCTTAATACCCATGTTTGTCTGTCCTTCCTCAAATTGTCAGGCTCCCAGCTCTTCCTTGTGTATTGCCATCCTTAGCCTGCACAGTGACAGCATAGTGTGTGGCCATCAACTGATAGAGCACTGCTGCAAGTTGTCCCAGGGCCTCACTAATCCTGAGGTGGATGCTGGTCTCCTTATGGACATCATGAAACAATTGCTCTTCAGTGCCAAAATGATGTTTGTAAAAGCTGGAAGGAGCCAGGATCTAGCTCTCTGTGACAGGTGATTTATCAGATGTTTACTAGGATGTATTGAGGTCTTGTTGAGACCACTGTCCTTTTTTACTGGGGAATGGAGGGTGAGGTGGTGGTGTTTTCTGATGGTACTGTGGACATTTTAAACAAGAATGGAAGTTCATAATATAAGAGTAATGTAAGCATTCAAACAGTAGAAATTAAAGTAATGTGACTACATAATAATTACTGAGAAAATTCTCAGAGTAAAATAATTCATAAAGACTGAGGTAAATACTTCTGATATTGTGTATCTGCTTTTAATCTAGATGTAATATAGGATTTTAAACCTGTACTTCCTGAGAATGAACATTTTACACTTTCCTCAAGTTTTGTCCTACAGAGCTTGAGGTGGCAGGTGCAATATATAAATTTCACATTCACTGTTTTGATTTAGTAGCATATATCTGGTATCTGCAATCAGCATCTGCCAGTGTTCCTTCCCCAAATGTGGCAAAAAAAATCCAATAAAAATAGTCTGAATAGTGTAGTATGATGGATAGAGAAGCCTGGTGATTAGGAACCACTGTTCTAAGAGTTGTCTCTGACATAAAATTCTTTAAGTGTATATATTTGTTTAACCTCTTTATTTTTGCCTAGCTACATCAGCAAAGTGGACGTGTTGAATATTTTGGTTGCTGCTGCCTACCGTCCAATACCATCTTTGGATCAGATTCTTCTCCCTGCAGCAGTAACAAGATTAAGAAATCAGCTTCTGGAAGCAGAGTACTATCAACTAGCTATAGAGGTAATGACAGTGGAGGGATGTCAGTGCTCATAATGCTTCTGTAGTGTTTTTTGGTTTTCTTCTTCATGAGTTCAGATGGAAAAGGACAATATTTAAACACTTACAAGCTGAGACTAAGTTTTTAAAGAAGGAAGAAATAATTTTCTGAACATGGGGAAAAAAAATTCTGAGAAGGAAAAGCTTTTCTGCTGTGGAGCAGGCTGCTGACGGAAAGGGTAGGGCCTTGTTTCCCTGTACAGTTAAAACTGGAATGAGTTAATGGCAAGAAAGTCATTAAATGAATATTGCATCCAGTAGAAGGACTGATCCATCCTTTGTGGCAGAACTGTGTGTTTGATTTCATTTGTCTGTAATCCCACAGCAGACATTAATAAGGCACCTTTCCCAAGAATTTGTTTGGAAATCAACCATGTTGGCAAATCTATCTGTCAGAGCTCATCAGGTGTGTTTTGTCATATTCTGTGTTCCTCCTGCTCCCAGGATTTTGTAAGCCTCTGTTTTATGGTATTGCAGTTCGTTCAGAACAGGATTAGGATTTTTAAGGGGCAATAAACAGCAGGAGTAGATGACTGTTAGAACAAAATCAGTTCATGTTTACAAGGCAGCTGGTCTACTAAAAATCAGGAATAAACGTGATCAGCAAAGTTATGTGAAATAAAAAAACGTCCTGGTGGCTCCTGAAGCATCATCTGTAGTTTGTTTTGTTTTGTTTGGTTGATTCATTGGTTTGGTTTGTGTGGTTTGGTTTGTTTTCTTAAACCACAAACCTGATGACTTCTGCTCTGTCAAAATCATCTGCTTCAGAAAAGCAGAAAATGGGAAATGTACTCTAGGAAGTGAAAGGTCACAATCACAGACTGTGTGATAAGCCAGTTTTCCTGTTTTCTGTACTGGGGACTGTGTTGCAATACTAACAATTTTGAATTTAGGTTTCTACAAAATCAGGGTTGGATCCAGGTGGAGCATGGCATGCCTGGGGCATGGCTTGCCTTAAAGCTGGAAATTTAAGTTCAGCAAGAGAGAAGTTTAACCGATGTTTAAAGCCACCTATGGATCTGAACCAGCTGAACCATGGTTCAAGGCTGGTCCAGGATGTGATACAGTACCTGGAGTCCACAGTGAAGCCCATACTCATTGCGGTAAGTCTTCTGTCGGCTCTGAAGGGCTATAGCAAAGCCAAGTAATGATGTTTTAACACATATCTTATAGCATCACATGTTATAGTATCAGGTGTTACGTTTTTTTGCTTTGTCATGATTGCATTTATTTATTTATTTATTGTAATTTGGGGCAGACTTAGCAGAGAGATGTCATGGTTTAACCCCAGCCATCAACTAAGGTCCACACAGCTCTCACTCACTCCTCCCCCTGCCTCCCTGTTTATATATTGAGCATGATGTTCTTTGGTATGGAATATCCCTCTGACTAGTTCAGGTCAGCTGTCCCAGCCATGCTCCTGCCCCACTTCCAGTGCACCTGCTCACTGGCAGAGGATGGGAAAAATCCTTAACTTAGGATAAGCGCTACTTAACACACTGATGTTTTTAGTTGTTGCTACAAACATTACTCTCACACTAAATCAAAAACACCAGCTACTAGGAAGAAAATTAACTCTATCCCAGCTGAAACCAGGACAAGGGGGAAAGAAGCTGTACTGGTTAGCATGTTATTACTACAGTCAGAGGAAACTAAAGTCGATCCCAATGTGTTGTGATGCTGCAGTGATGACATTTTTCTCCTGGAACTCTGATAAATTTGCAGGAATTCAAAGAAGAATTTACAAATGCCCCACTCTTCTACTTTGTCAAAAAGGACTATTAAGTGGTTTGGGATTAGCTCTGGAAGTTCTGATTAAGTACCAAAAAAATGCAGAATCATAATGGTGAAAGACCTCTTAGTAGTACATATTTAAGGAGAATTAAAAAAATCTGTTTGAACTTGGTTATCAAAGTAGCCATTGACAGTGGATATGTGTTTAAATAAGCCTCCTGTCTGTCCCTGGAAACAGCCATGCTAGCTACAGCAACATTCAGCACCTCTGTTGATAGCAGGGTTCCAATCTAGTGCTTATGAAAAGCATTACTGGGTTCTCACCCCTCTAAAGCATTATCTCTTTCAAGGCCACATTGGATGGGGCTCTGAGCAACCTGGTCTTGTGATAGGTGTCCCTGCCTGTGGCAGAGGGGTAGGAATGATATGATCTTTAAGGTCCTTTCCAACCCAAACCATTCTACGATTCTGTGATTCTGTCTATTTTAAAACCAACAATAACATAAATGCTTCTGGGCTGAGTGCCAAGATCTGACTGAAAAGAATGTTCTCTGGTTTAACGGCAGGACGATGATTACTTTGCCACATTGAGGGAACTTGAAGCAACACTGAGAACAAGAAGTCTGTCTTTGGAAATGATGTGTGAGGGAAAGATTCAACACAACAGCTACTATCAAGAGTGCTTGTTCTATTTACATAGTTATGGCACTAATCTGGCAATAATAAGCTTTTACATGAGGCATGACTGTATGAGAGAAGCACTGCTTCACTTGTTAAATAAGGTGAGTAATTTGCCATCACCTAAATTGAAATTTGAAAAATAGCCAAGAGGACTTCAAGGCCAGTCTAAGATGGTAATGAGCATCATGCAGCATTCTGGGTGGTTTTCTGCACAGGAGTTTTCCAAGGCCCTAAATGTTGTTATACCAACTACTTAGGAGTTGACAGGAATTCAGTGACATGAAAAAATAACTTTGATCTTTTCATTTTGTGTTTAATCTCTGCTCCCAATTGTGTTGAAACAGTGGCTTCTAGAGGGGAGTGTTGGGGTTTTTTTGATTGGTTTTGGTTGGTTGGTTGGTTGGGGGGGTGGGTGGGTTTTTCTGATATATATATATAGAGAGAGAGAGAGGTCATGCATCAACAGCACTTCGTCTTTTTTCTACAAAGCCTAAAACCTGGGATTATTGTTACACACTTCAAAAGAGAGAAGAAAAAATTTTAATTCCAACACAGCAGTAGCACTAGACACTTCACTCTCTGCGACAGTGGCTCTGTCTCTCGGTATTGTTTATTGAATCAGACACCCACATTTGCACTTCTGTAACTGTTAAGAGTGTGAGGGAATACACGATCATGTCCCAGAGCACAGAAAGCTAGGGAAGCCAAAATGTGGTTTCCAGTTTTCCCTTAGGAAAACTGCATGATATAGGAGGGTTTAAGAATGTCTATTGGTGCTAAATTACAATTAAACCTAGAAATTATTCCAGCAAGGTTCCCACTAATTCATTAAGGGTGCTCCTTAGGAGATGTGAATCCATTACATCTCACCAGATTGAAAGCTGGTAAGTGTGGGGGGGGTTTGTTATTTTTCTTGTATAAGTTTCTGTGCTTCTGTTTGATTTACTGATTTTTTAAAAAAATTATTATTATGTGAAATATTTCTTATTGAGAATGTACAACTTGAAACACCAAATTCCATTATCTGCAGCTTTATTAATAGAAAATTAAATTTTCTTGTCATTTCTGCCTTCTCATTGTATTGTCATTCTAAGCTCATGTACTCATTTGCATACTAAACTTGCTTTTCAGATGTGACCTTTATATCAGTTTAAATTTGCCTGTAAAGAAAAGTTGTATATTTTTGCAATGTTGGTGGCAATATTTTTACTAGTTAAGTAGCAGACTTTGAAAGTACTCTAGACGTACAATTTAATGTGGAAGTTTTGGACAAGGAGTTTGGTAGTGATCATGCAAGCTAGAGAGGAAGATTTGTTACCTTAAAGCTGTAAGGTATTAGGCTTCTGATGGAACATTTTGCAATTGGTTGTTTGGAAACATTTTATGTGTAAGGCTTTTGCAGCTTATATCTTACTCTGAGATTTAAAAAAATATAAATAATTCTATATCATGACTTTAAAATGCTTATGCAGGCTATGTTGTCACAGGTGCTTCTTTCCATAGTAACATATAATGCATGAGACTACATTTGCAAGACCATGGTGAGGAAGTCAAGGGAAGTAAATACCTCCCTCAGCTCATTACCTTTCACCTGAACTACTGTGCCTAATTTTGGGTTCCCTAGACATTGTCAAAGTGGAGCAAGTCTACTGGAAGGCTACCAAAGTGGCTAGGGGCCTGAAACGTGGTACAGGAGGAGAGTGACACAGCTAGGTTTTTCCAGCTTGAAGAAGAGAAGGCAAAAGGAGATTTATGTGCTGTTACAGCCCTGGAGAGGCTGTTGAATCACCCTACTTAATCTTGTTCAGAACTTGACTGGACAGGCCCAACTTGACTGGACAGGCCCAGAGTAGCATGACCTAACTTGGAAGCCATTCTTTGAATGGGTGTTTGAACTAAATTACCTCCAGAGATCCCTTCCAACCTAAATTATTAATTTATGATCTCTGTCACTTAATATTCCTTTATCTTATATAAGGAGAATTAACAGGCCACAGTGGCTTTACTTAAGGCTACCTTTCTGATGTTCGTGTAGGAATCCCCATCGGAAGTGTTCATTGAAGGGATCTTCATTCCAAGTTATGAAAGTGGAAAACTCCATATGTTGGAGAACTTGCTGGAAACCATTGATCCAGGATTGGAAAGTTGGGGAGTTTACTTGATTGCAGCCTGCAAATACTTGCAGAGAAAGAACTACTACCATATTCTGTATGAGCTGCAACAGTTCATGAAGGTAAGATTGGGGTCAGTGCTATCTCTTTCAGTGAAATGTTGAATACTGTCAGACTGTTGCTTATTTTCTTTTGTGTAAAGCTGCATGATGGAAAAGTGTATTTTTGCTACTTTCCAATCCTAAAAATAGCTAGGAAGGCCTGAGGCAGACCTGCTACATGTTTATTGTGGATCTGATGCATTGCAGTAGCTTAACTACTGTTATATAAAAAAAGCAAAACAAACCAAACAAAAAAAAAAACCAACAGAGCATTGCCTGCTTTGTGTGAGCACTTCAGTACAGACAATCATTAGTGAGGGCGGTGTACTTTGGTCCATGGTAGTGTTCAGTATATTTCTTCTAGGATCATGTTCGTGCTGCCATGACCTGCATTAGATTTTTCACTCATGGAGCAAAGTCTTACGCTGAACTGGGAGGCAAACAGGCATGGCTTCTAAAAATCAAGGACCATCTCAAAGTCTATCTGCAGGAGGTCTCAAGAAGTTCGGGAAGGAAAAAAATGACATTCAGTTTTCGGAAAAAAATGTCTGCTACAGACGTGTCAAGGTATCTATTAACAAGAAGCTAAGTTACAGGAAAAGGGAAATTCAGGCTTTTGTCTTTTTTGGTTGGTTGGTTTTGGTTTGGTTTTGGTTGGATTTTTTTGGGGTTTTTTTGGGCTTGTTTTTTTGTTTGGGGGTTTTGTTTATTTTGTTTTTTGTTGTTGTGTTTTGTTTGTTTGTTGTTTATTTTTTTATCTTCAGTGGTTGTGTTTAAGTTGGCTTTAGCTAACACATGCTAGTTCTGCCTGACCCAAATCTGACTTTTACGTAGTTGAAAATACAGAATTTCTAGTACCTCTTCCCCCAACAACCCAAGCCAAGAGATGAGCAATTGATTCTACTAAAGATAACTGTATGTGTATCATCTACCTTCCTTTAATTTAAAAGACAAACAAAAACCCTACAGGATATGAACAGCTCTATATCAAACCACCAAAGAACAAGATTTCTTGCTTTTACTTTTCTTTTCCTCTCCACAAAACAAGCAAGTGCTTAACTGCTTATTGGGGTTAACTCATAACATTCAACTATGTACAAATTACAGATGCCAGACATAACTGAATCCCTGTATTCAAAAGTTGGAAGTGTAAATTTAGCCAGATCTCTCTTGTACTTGGGGCTTGAGCTTTTATATCTTGATTTTCTTAGGGATTTTTTTTCTTTGTGGTTTTTTAGGCTAGACTCAAAGGGGGGGCATGTGTGTGATGAGGTGGAAAAAAGGGAGCAGATACTTATTTGGGATACAATTCTCTGTCTCACTGTGAAATAATGTGAACAAGTGCTCATCTTCAGCCTGTGATGCACATTAAGTGCACAGGTCTGGAAAGTATCTTATTGCTGCAGACTTGGATACACGAAAGACAAAGTCAAAAAGTAACTAAAATAATTAGTTTGGAAATATCTCTTGTTTTGAAATGTGTTCAAGAAATTATTAAGTTCACACAGATAATAATTGACACTTCGTCTGTTTCAAAATAAAGTCATAGTTTTTCCCCTCTGTAGGCACATCAATACAGTTGATCTGCAGATGGAAGTAACAAAATTCCTGCATCGGTGCGAGAGCTCAGGAACCTCTCAAATGACAGGTTCCTCCTTGCCCACGCTCTTTGGAAACAATAACATGAAAATGGATGTTGCTTGCAAGGTACTTATAGCTATTTCAAACACAGCTCCATTTTTCATCACCAATACTAACTTGATATACAGGTTGAACCATTTGATGCTTGGAGTAACCTCTTGTAACCTTCCATGGACAGGTTAGTTGTGCATGTATACAACCTATCGTTTATGAAAAAATCATGGTTTTCCTCAAAGTAACAGAGAACATGTGGGAACTTGGAGCTCCTCTCCTCAAAAGTTCAAACTTTCAGAGGCAAAGAATCCCAAAAACAAATACTAACATGCGTTTTGACTATACAGCCTTTTGTGTTTTGAGTCAAGGCAAATACTGCTATTATTCTAACTCTTCTTAACTTCAGCTCAGCTCCATCTGTAACTTGCCCAGTGTCTCACAGGGAATCAGTGCATGACAATAGACCTTATATTTGCTCTACTTGTTTGGGTGGGGCTGTTCTCTGCTGAAGTAATGGATTGGTTTTTGGCCACTGGGCAAAATCTGGAAATGTGTTATTATTTAACTGTATGTAATGAAAAAGGAATGTGCACCCCCAAACTTGTCTGTGTCTCCCTTTTCAGGTCATGTTGGAAGGCAAAAACATTGAAGAAGGGTTTGGCATTGCATTTAGAGTCCTTCAGGTATAGAAAAACTTGATATAACAAGCACTATTATTACAGAAGTAACTCCTGCAAGCAGCAATTGTTTAAGCGAAAGACTGTTTTTGCAAAATGTCTTCTAATTCCCCAAAAGAAAAATCTCTTGTGAGAAAAATCACTAGTTCAAGTTTTAAATGTCCATGTATTTGGACAAAGCTTGGTAAGGAAATTAAGATGCTACTTCAGTAGGACACTTCCAAACTAACTGGGTCCAACAAAGAAATAAATTAGAACTTTTTCTTTGCTGGGCACCTTGTTCAGTGGCTTAATTCTGGCAAAGCACAACCACAGATGTGAGTAGAGATCTCTGACTTGGTAACTTTCTGCGGTTCATGGTAGCCATGCAAAGACACAGTGAATAAATAAGGCCAGGGCTGTCTCTGTGCTATTCTCTTGGCTGAGAGAACAAGGCTAATTAACTGGAAACTCTCTGGGGACCTCTTCTTCCTCATGTTTGGATAGAAGTTGAGGTGCTTGTCAGTAGCATAGCTCACGAGCCTCCAAACATTTCTGTGTGTTTTTCATTTATACCTTAGGAGCTGCAAAAAGATGCTGCTTCAAGCAGTGAAATTTACAGTTGCCTTCTGTCTGGGATGGAGGGTATAGCGTAGCCACTTCTTAACAGAGGTGGCACAAAGAAAGAGTATTTGTGGGTATGGCAGACCCTTCTTTCAGGTCAGGATGTGCAAGGCAGAATGCCTGTTTGTAGTGAGGTGGATGGCCTTAGAAAATTAGCCCTTCTTAGCAGCAACAGCTGTCACTACTCCCCAGTAAAAATGGAGCAGCAAGTCCAGCTGCTTCGCATCACTTCTGATTCCCTCGTTTTCTTTTCTTGCCTTACTCATGGCAGGATGAGTCCATGATTTTTATGATCTCTTCCTTCATATGGGAGGTGTACGATGGTCGGTTGCCTACTATTTCTTGGGGTACACAGGGATTGGCTGCTGGTGGGATAGCTGGAGTATAGTGGGAGCTTGCTAAGGGACGAAGAGGTGGGTAGGGACCTAGGGAAGATCTTTGCCAGAAAAAAAAAAAACTGATTTTTTGCTACCTCTGAAAAGGAGGCAGTAACATCGTTCTTGTTCTTGAGGAAAAGAGTTTTACCAGTCTGATTATAGAACATCTTTAAGCCAGTCCTGAGCAGTGATGACTGGAAAACCAGAGGCCCCCAAAACAGCTTTGACTTTTTGAAGCATGGTGTGATACTTTGTCCTTAGGATAGATTGTCTCAGTTGTATAGACTCCCTGTGAGAGAACTGCTGATAACATTTAATTGTTGCTTTGATATTACAACTGCCTATAGGACTTCCAGCTGGAGGCTACAGAAGTGTACAGCAAAGTGGCCAAGCAGCTGGTGAAGCATCAGAAGTACGGTGAGATCCGGCAACTCCTCAAGTGTGTCAATGAGTCTGGAGTTGCAGCAAAAAATGATGGGGATAACATTATCCTAAACTGCCTAAATGAGTTCAGGAACATTCCTGCTGAGGTAATTCCACCCTGCATTGTGTCCCTTTTGAAGTAAAATGGGTATATATAACACAGGCTACAGGGAAAACATCTTGTTGTGCCTGTGCCACTCTTTTAGTGAGTCCTTTGTATCTTCTGGCTTTGAACTACGTGCATTGTTTAAAGATGGGAGTGTGTGGTTTGCCTTATGTAAGTTACTCTGAGAGGAAATGTAAGTAGCTGTAGCATGCTCCTACTCTGCACTTCCCAACTGAATACCCATGATGGGGAGAGAACCTTTGCTTTGCAGGATCCTACTGAATGCTCCCTGATTGATGTGGGAGGTGTTCCCTTCGATGAGGCTTACCTGGCTAACACAGAGGATGTGTGGAGGCAGAAATGTCCTGCCTCCATAGGAAACAATTTTAAGATTCTCTTTGCCTACCACAGTGTCTTTTCCATCACAGTGAAGGAAGGAGGTGCCCTCTATGAGTTTCTACTAATCAGGGTAGGGGACGCAGTTTACCCCTTGGGGCAGGATGGGCCACAGGGCCGAGTCCCGCTGAGGCACACAGAACCTACAAATACATTTCATGCAACACGAGCCATGTCCATGGGGGACTTGCAGGCTCGTGGTATTCTCTAAGGATACCCCCCAGACATGGCAGGCAGAAGCTGTGGTACAGGGAATAATTGGGGTTTGTATTTTCTGCATCTGCAGCACTTACAGTTGGGACAGTATAACCACCTAGCCATGATCTCAGCAGTACTTCCTCTGTGCAGGGGTTTGCAAACTGTAGTCACTCCAAATGTGAACACATTTTCTCTTCTTTGGATACAGGATCTCGATAATCTGATTCAGGATATGGACAGTGATGAAAACAAGGTAAGTAAAAGTACAGGAGAGGAACTCCTTTAGCAGGAGCTAAACAGACCAGCCTTGGTCTGCAGGCTATGCACTCTCTTTCACCATCTTCTCTCTCATCCTCACTCAAGCCAAAGTTTCGAAGGCCACTTTCTAGACTGTAGAAATGACAGTTAATTCCTCAAGACTGTGACAGTAAAGCTGTGACATGAAGGTACCGATGGACATTATCACTATTAGTTTCTTGACAGTCCTCAAAGTGAGGGCTAGGCATTTGTGATAGTGGGAGGAAAAGTGCTTCAGAAAGCAGTATTGGTGGGTTTGTTATCCAGCTTTTCACATAGGTCCATCTAAGTTTATAGCAATGGCAGACAGCTAATGAGGATCAAGATACCTCCAAGATGACCATTTCAGGGTGCTGTTTCAGGGTTATACTATTTCTGTTGTGAATGAGAGTTAAATGATAAAACTTCTCCAATTCTAGTATACTTTTTTTAATTAGAGGAAGTCATGCCCAAACTACTTGGTTTCTGTGTTAGCTTTCATACCAGCCAGCCAAGCCACTGGAGATTCACAGATGAATTTGTGAACTGTAAGTGCATATTTAGAGATGAAGAGGCTGTGGCTCAGCATTTGTGGTTTGTTATAGATCCTGAGTGGCATAGCTGGAAACCACAGAATCACAGAATGTTAGGGAGTGGAAGGGAACTCCAAAGATGATTGAGTCCAACTGCCCTGCTAAAGTAGGACCAAAACTAGGGTAGATCACTCAGAAAATAAAATCTTAAAGAATAAAATCTTAAGATATGTGACTGCCCTGACCTGGTCTGACAAACCCACTGTTGTATCTAGGTTGAAAAATGGGGTTTTCATTCTGCCTTTATGTAAGATCTGTCACCGAAAGATGTGAACTGTTCTAGAACCGGCACTGTAAGAAAATCACTGCTTTAGTCTCTTTCTTGGGAGAATGTGGTATATTAATGCACAAGATAGGATTGTTGATGCTAATTCCGTGGTGGTACAGTAAAGGAGTTTCCGCAAGAGACAAATGTAATAAAATACAGCTGTATATCCATCTTTTAAATTGGGATCATACTCTGCTTCATAATATGCTGCTACTACCTTGTACAACTCATGTCAGAACTAGGCATTTTCAGTGAATCCTTGCTTGAGCTCATACTCAGTTTACTGACGCTTTCTAACCGAGTTCTGACTGCCTCTTCTGCTTCAGATCCAGGCCTATGTGATGTGCAACAAGTTGCGTTCTGCTTACCTAGTCTCCGTGAGACAGGAGAAGACCAGAGCAGTGCAGCTAGTCCAGCATGTCCGACAGCTGGCCGAGAACAGTGGAGATGACGTTGTGAAGGCCATCTGTGCTCAGTGGCTTGCAGTGCACCAGCCCAAAATGAGAAATCGGCTTCCCCAGGGCACCAGGAAGTGATATGTGATTGACATTCACCATCATACAGATGGGGAAGGCTTCAAGACAGCTTAAAAGGTGTGTCATTCAGCAATCTCTTGGTAAAATGGAAGTCTCTTCACTGATGTCGGTAGCAAATGGATGCTGTTCATGTGCCTCTGGTGAAAGGAAGAGAATTAAATTACAAGTGCCAGTCTTGTATTTTGACACAGTCACTACCTCAGGGTGTTTTTTGGCTATCTTTTTGATGGGGTGGGGGGAGAGATGGGGGGGGGAGGCACATGAGGAACAGTTTCAAACTGAACAAGCAAGAGTTTGGGTTACAGAAGAGGGCACTTCTGTTTCTGATTTAGGGTGGGTTTTGTTTTTTTTGGGGGGGGGTTGGGTTTTTTTATGTATGCTTTGTTTTGTTTTTAAAGGCACTGAACTTTATTTTATAACTTTTATTTTTAATCCAGAAAACCTAGATAGGACAGAAAAATCTCAACTCAGTGTAGCCTAGAGTATAAAACTTTTTTTCTTGTAAACTTTTTCAAGATTGAAAAGATCTTTTACAAAGACTGAAATTCAGAGATTTTTTTTTTAAGTTTCTATACAAACCATTGCTGCTTCCCACCCCTGCCCCCTTCCCCACTAGTACAATGTGCCCAGTTTCTTTAGTTCACTTGAAAAGGTAGGAACTGATTCTTCCTGGCAGTTTTCTGCCTACCAATCACACATACCTATGGCACTTGAGACCTTATGGGCTGGATGAAGTTCTTTATAAAGGGCATATCTTAGAAGGGGAGTACAAAGGGAAAATAATCCTTTAAAGTAGTTGGAAAAATCATAACTCTTTCTTTGCTGTGGTACTATCCAATAGATCATTGCAATGCAGCTTTATCACTGAACAGTTGCCAGTAAACTTCCACAGGTTTTCATCGGGTGTAGCAGAAAATACAGATAGAGCAGGCTGTGGTAGAACTCAACAGGTGGTCTGTATCCCTGTAACACAGGGATAGTTGTTTCTTACCAGAATAATCTGTACCTGACCTGTACAATAGAACACCAGACTGAATTTTTATTAACTGGACATACTGGATAGACTATATTGACAGGCTCTGCTCTAGAAGTGTTAGGTTAACTCGGCTTTATGAAAAAGCAACAATCTTTGTGTAATGGCTGTGTTCAGGGATGCTGAAAAAAGCAGCTGCTTCCCTGCAGTAGTGGTTGGGACATGAGAAATGGGACAGAATAATAGACAGTAGTAGGACCTTCAAAAAGAAACGGACCAAACCACAGCATTCAAGAAGAGTTTTGTTCGCTGTTGACACATATTTCAGCACAAGAAGTAGGAAAACTAGTTCACTTTTTTTTGTTTAGTTGATTACTTCAAAAGAAACAACAAGTTTTCTGAAGTGTGGTACGACTGTAAATAGTTTTAGTACATAACATAATTTAGACTGTCAGGAGTTTTGCACTATCCCCAAGCTCACTGTAGTGACAGAACAGACTTCCATGGTATGGGAAAGGACTTGGTCCATCTCCTTTAGTGTTTCATAAGTAGTGCCCACTGACACAAACACTTCTCTTGGAGGTGTCTCCCTCACTAGAGTAAGGGCTAGAAATGTCTCGGAGCAAAGCAGTCAGAAATGACCACATGCAGCTTTCAGAATCTCCTGACCACAGATTTGCATTATCTCATTAGTGAGCTGTACTAATGAAAGCTGCTTTTGTTTTCTTGGCCAGACTGACCTAGCTGTTCATTGGATTAGAGCCGTTAGGCTAATCCTAAAACGTGACACTATCCATGCCTTCGATCACTTCCAAAATTCTAATTATGGGGAGGAGGTTTTATTGTTTGTGGTTATTCAGATCTGCATTTATGTGATGTAACACTTTTCTGCTCAAGTTCCTTCAGCTGTATAGAGCTCATATAGTGGAGTTTGCCATGCAGACCAGTCTGTTCTGTACCTGCCTTTCTTCCTGAACTCTTTGCACTGTACCTGATGCACTTTATATAGTGTTTGTTGTAATTTGATGTTTTTAACCTGGAATTGTAGGGATCTTTCTCTTATCTGAACTGGAATTTTGATCCTGACTAACTGCCTTGTGTCATGAATAGTGCAATTATCAAGGGGCTTTGAATTTTCGAGCATCAAAAAGGGATGGAGTACTGCCAGTTAAAAAGACCTTCATATATTACTGACTGAGGTTTGTTTACAATTAAAAAAGAGAATAAAGTATTATGACTGTTGACATATCTTCTGTTAACATATCTTCTGTTTGCTTTTTATCCAAGGATAGCTGGGGATCTCTTTCTAGATCTGTATTTTGCTTTAGGCTATGCTTAGCAAATTAGGAGCAGAATTGTTCTGTCATGCAAAATCTCTCTCTGCTACAGTGTCCTCAACACTTAGATGAACTGGAATATCACAGCTTTAGATGTGATATTCCAGTTCAGCCTCATACCTGTAGTCTCACAGACCAATAATCCTCTTTAGAGAGCTTTGCAAGTTAATCTAACTCTCCCTTACAAGGCCTCCTTTACGACAGCTAAATGAGCTTTACTTCTCCTATTTTACAGATCAGCCTAGAAGATGGTATAATGGCTTGCCCAAGGTCAAAAAGAGTGGGTTTGTCTCTCTGGAAATGTGTAGTTATATGTCTTGCATTAAATCTACAATCAGACTTCTCTGAAAAGAGCATTGCCATGCAAGGGCAAAATGCTTCAGCCTAGAGACACTTCTGACTTTTTTTAAATGGCTTTTATTGCTCCTGAAAGCTGCTTTCAAGGTCAGAGAACCACAGAGAAAGGTGGCCAAGCCTGAGATGCTAGGTAGCATTTTACCGCTACAGTGTAGCTGTGGATTTAGCTTCCTATTCAAGATGAAGCATGGAGAGGGAGGAAAAAAAAAAAAAAAGTAAAGAGAAAAAAAAAGTAGAGCAACAGAGAAAAACACAGGACTTTAAAATGCTACCCAAACTAAGTTCTCTACAGCAGTAAGGCAGGTGCAGATAACAGCAACATCAAGTAAACTGAATCGACATTTCTGAAGGAAAATATGATCATCTGTTGTAAAAGGAAAATGGCTTTATTTAGTATTGCTCAGAGGTAGCACAGGACTGATCTGCATAGATAGCATCCAGACAGAAAGAATTAATCATAACATTAGCATTTGTTTCCCAAAACTGGCAGTTGGTCACAGTGCAAGTCCAAAAACTTTCAGAGTTTTTTTTCAGAAGCAGAAAATAACTCTTCCAAGCCATGGCACTCAGTTCTAAGTGCTTAACTCTTTCAGAAATTATCTCTGATTATGGATCACACTCCAGCAATTCACACCTTGAGTTTCAAGGGAGCACCCAGCTGCCTTTTGGAAGTGCAAGCTGTATGGTATGGCAAGGCCAGGCTCCAGCCTTGGCCAGCCAAGGCCAGTAACTGTTGGGCAGACAAGCAAGGATTTCTGTGCAGCTCTTACTTTCCTGTCCTGTAGCTGATTTGAACATAATACCAAGACAGTCCTGACCTCTGCTTCAGCTATTCAGCTCTAGGTAGCTTACTGTCGTTTAAAGCTAAGAGTCTCAGCTGAAGTTGTTTCATGTTTTTTTAACATAGCAGAGATGTTGTTTACTCATTCTGCTTTCTTTCCTAAAATTGATTAAAGTGCAGCTGGGGGGTTTATTGTGACAACTTTTACACCAATTTTTGCTCAATGTTTCACAGGAGAGATGTTATTTTTTTTAAATAAGATAACTTGCCTATGTACAATTGCATCACTCTTGCAACTTAAAACCTCCCAGTCATCTGCACTGATACCTGGGCTCTCAGAAGGTAGGCACACCCTCAGTTAACTTGCTGCAATCAATGGGCATTTGGGGCCAAGATACTTCAGCAGATAGGGTCCATCTTCTTACAGAGAATATATACAGAAAAATAATTGATTCCACTTACAAACTTTACGTAATGCTTGGCACAGAAAGGCCAGCACCTGTTTCTGTGTGCTTGAGAGCATGTGTATTGCATGTAACTGCCAGAAAATCTAACATCCTAAAACATCCATCCAGGTCAAACAGTAGGAGCTGAAGATAAACTCATAGACCATAAGTATAGAGTCCTACCTTTTTACTATTACTGTTAGGAAAAAAACCCTCAAGCTGTAAATGAAGGTAAATCTTTGTTACTTTATAATCTAAATCTAAGATTGCAACCTCCATTTCTATTCTAAAGCCAGAAAACAGCAGCCTCTGGCTGTTGTGTGAGATACCAAGCAAAGGTTGCTCCCTGCATCAGAGCTCTAATTCTCCAGCTAGAAAGGGGGACTGGTTGCTCACAAATCTTGATCCTTAAATGTAATATTCCAGAAATTCTCATTAGATTGTGTCCACAGAGCCATCATGAGGGGAGCTAAGTATCAGCATTCTTGTCTTGAGGTGTCTCAGCAGCGCTCTTCCCAGGGGAAGCATCTGCTGGGCTCAGCCAGGTACACACTTGAGGTCTCTGCTGCTTAGTCCCACTGGATGTGGAGAAGCTCACAGCTCACACTCCAGAGCTTCTTTGCCGTCTCATCATCCCGACCCCGTGGAGATACGTATGCTGGCTGACAATCACTGTAAGAACAACATTTTTTATTTTTTTAAGTCAAAGATATCCATCTGCATTAGCACACCAAAATGCCTGTGTTAAGATAAGGGAATTGCTTTTTATCAGCCTTACTTCAAGACTGATTAAGAAGGGTGGAAGGCTATCCAGCAAATGAGCAAGGGTTGATGCTAAACCACCTTGAGAAAGCTTTCTTTCCAAGTGGCTAGGGGAAGAGTCTTCCCCTGTGGCACCAAGGACTGACAAGCAAGTCTAGCCCCATCTGTTGTTTCAACTGTTAAAGAAACATATATATGCTCTACTATATACCCTTCAGTGTACATCCTTATTAACACCACTAAAAAGGATTGTAAATGATAACCAAGCTTCTTCAGGAGCACCTTTTCTAGGAAATACTACAGAAAAGCCACTCAAATAGCTTTTCATTCCAGAATATTTACCCCACTCTATCACCATCGCATGAAAGGCAAAGCTGCCCCAGAATACTACTGCTGGAATAACCATATATGATTATCCCCTTTTCCATTATCCTCTGAACTGAGGCTTTTTATTTCTCAGCACTCTGTGTGGAATAGAGATCATGTAGAGATCATCTCTGCAATGCTGGATGCTGCAGTAACAGGGGAGTTTAAGAGAATAGAGGAAACTGCGTCTCGTAAGATTTCTATCCAGCCTGATGTTTTTAGACCCACCAAGTGCACAGTATCTGATACTACTGAAATGACTCTGGTAGACTCCCCCTGTCTTGCTGTGCCATGCAAATTCTTAATGCCTCTTAATTCTTCTACCACCTGGAAAGGATTTTAGGTTAGTCCAGTGTAAATTGTGAATTACTGTTGAAGCTATTGATTTTCTACCAAGTCCAAAACTTCCTTTTATGACTTTAAAATCCATCAAAGTTATATGTACTCTGGCACATAAATGCTCCACTTCTATCCTGGGACAGTCAACCAGGGAAGATTAAGACATCTATTTATATATTCAAGTCTGATTAAGGTGGTACAAACTCCCAAGTGGAGATCAGACAAAGTCATTACAGAGACTAATCTGGTCACATACCACAAGAGGAAAGCTCTGCAAAGATGCAAAGGCTCCAAGAGTATCCACATGGGAAAAAGAAGAAGAAAAAAAAAAAAAAAGAAAAGGATGACAAATTTTCACAGTCACTTCCCAAAAACCAGCATTGTTATGCTATTCTGCACCTAGTAAGAAGCTGACAAACATGAATCTACTTAAATGGCAGTCTTCAAACCTAAGATGACGATGACTTGGAACTACTCCGGGCTGTAGTTTTGGTGAGAGGAAAAGGCATCGCTATGCAGGGTCTTGGAGTAAATCAAAGGAGTCGAGAACCAACAGAGTTTCTAGTGGGAACTACACCAGACAGTTTGCAGGACAGAGAGATAAGCATCCCACCAGGTGGGGTTGTCAAACTGAAGAATCAAGTTATTTTGTCACATGCCACTCCTGAAAAATCACATCAGTCCTCCCAGCTCCTGGGGAGTACAGGCCCCTTCAGTTCCAGTGGGGTAAAACTACAAAGAGAACCAAAATTGTCTTCCCGGGATTGACTCAACTGACCTCATTAACTAAACAGCTCTACTAAAAAGTGATTTGCCTAAGTCTCAGGCAGATCTGGATTAGAGCCCTGAGCATGTGACAGCCATTCCTGCACTTTAAGAACAGTGATATTCCTGGCACAAAAGGCCCTGCTATTGTGTGAAATGTTGCACGGGTCAGGGATTTTTTCTAACACGATATCTGTGACAACAGACCTGGAAGGGGTAATGCTCTAGTATTTGTCACCTGCAGTCTTACCAGCCAGCTTCTTAACACGTCCTTTCTTAATGAAGAATGACAGTAATTGTCATTTTCCCCAGCTAACAAGGTGGCTTTCCACAGTATATCAACGCATCAGTTTGCACCCACCTGAAATACTGTCCTGTCACAGAGTCTAGTTCCTCTGCTACTGCACAGTAGATAGTGGTCTGAGCTCCTTCCGAAGGAGTCTTCAAGAAGAATGAGAACATCTTCCACAGCCACGACATTACAAATGAGTGCCGGACCAGCTCAGAATGGACAGAACCAGGATGGAGAGCATTTGCGGTGACTTTAGTGCCTATGGCAAAAGACAAGTAGTTCAGGGCAAATCTGCATGCAGCAGCCTGCCTTTAAAAAAAACAGCAACAGTTTCCATCAGGCTTTTGAGAACACCAGCTTCTTTTGATTTACTGTAATACTAATTTCCTAGAGAAGACATTGCTTCTGTTCTAGTAAAATAAATGTTGCTGAATGTTATGAGGACTGAACGATGTGGCTGTGACAAATGTTGTGACTTAAGAGGTACTGTCTAATGCTATGCTTCTGTTCTGTAGGCCACCAACACTTAAGGCGGTTGAGTATGTGTTAGCTTTTCTATTGGAGACTGCAGTTGTAGTTCAGCTCCTTCTGTTTTTTCAGCATCCACCTACATACCACAATTGTGGATGCAGCTAGTTTTTAGACAAGCACTAAAGAAAAGTGACATGCATTCAACTGTGCCAGGCCACTAAACTCCTCTGCCTGGTGCTGTAAAGACAATTAGTGGATTAAGTTTCCTAGTTCCATAGAGGGGAGGTATTTTCTTCCTGCAAAAAGCAGTTATCAGCTCTTGCCTCCAACCATTTCATTCTTGCATAGCTAATTTCCAGACGTTCCTTCAATCCACTCTCCTCATCCAGGGTGCTCAAAAGCCAAACGGAAAAGCACTTTGCTCTCCTCTGGGACTTGCCTTGCAGCCGCCTTGCCAGCTCCCGGGTGAAGAGCACATTGGCCAATTTGCTGTGACAGTAGGCGAGGCCACGATTGTAGCTCTTCTCACCGTGGAGATCATGGAACCGGATTCGGCCTCCGTGATGAGCCAGCGAGGACACGTTCACTATGCGGGCTGGGGCTGACTGCTTCAGACGCTCCAGCAATAGGAAGGTCAAGAGAAAATGACCTGAGGGTGAGAGGAAATGTCATGCTTCTCCAAAGGGTTCCCCAGGTAGAATTTCAAGGTACTTGAAACATAGTACTTACGTTTTGTATCTTACTGCTGCCCTTAAGTCCAGGGAAAAGAAGACCCCCCCCGAATTAACAGCTAAGCTTTTTGGGGGGCAGTAAGTTCTGCTTCTCAGCTTCAAAAAGCTGGAGCTGTCATACAATTTCAAATGTATACACAGGTAACGTGTACAGATACTTAAACTGAGTTCACGATAAGTATATACATTGCACTGTGTCTCCAGAACTCTAACTCTGGCCTTCCATCCTTCCCCAAGAAAGAAGGATGAGGAAAAGAAGGCCTGAAAGCAGGATTTTCCTCTGGCACTCGGCCACAGATGCTGAATGCAAACATAACTCTACTGGCCTTACCAAGGTGATTGACTCCCAAGTGCATCTCAAAGCCATCGGCAGTCTTGGAGTAAGGGCATAACATTACCCCAGCATTGTTAATGAGAATATGGAGTTCCTTCTCCTCTGCAAGAAATAACAGACATCCTTAAACAGGGAAACAGAGATTGAAGACAGACAAGAAGGTGGCACAACTCGACCTAAAAACCCACACGTGTCCGAGTTGCAGCCACATTGCCTCAATAGAACTAATCTCCTACCACAGACTAGCTCATGGCCCCTGACGATCTCCTGCACTGAACCGCAGTACCCAACAGGCACAGGATTTGGCATTTTCCGGAACAGCAGACAGCAGTCCTTGGTAAAATACTCTCACTAAAAAGAAGGACATAGAGACTGTACCTGCTAGAATTTTCTCAGCAAACTCCCGGATGGACTTTGTATTAGCTAAGTCCAGTTTTTTCACAATGACTTGCTGATTCCCTGTCTCAGCCCGGATTTCAGTGGCTGCTGCTTCTGCCTTCACTATGTCTCTGCAAGCAATAATCACCCTCGCACCTGCAAGGAGGGAAAAAAAGCAGGAACAGAAGCTGAGATCACTGGAGCACACTTGATGGTCAAGGCTGTGACAAGCAGGCTGACTAGGCACAGTGCTTACAAACAACATACTGTTTCTCTAGGGAATTGACATCAGTCAGGGGAGCAAATGGGACAAAGCCTCTCCTACTATGTCATGTTAGCTCTGATCCAGCCCAGAGCTGGTCTGAGACCAGGAAAATGCGCACATCTGAAGTGTCTCTGTCCAGGTTCTCCCAGGATAACTCCCAGGAGTGTGTACCACAACACTGGTATGGTAGGGTTCTATCTGCCTTTATAAGGGGAATGTCAAGCCAGGAGTGCACAAAGATACTTGGATTCCAGACAGAGTAATTTCTAAGCAGATTGTGAACGGCTAATTTAGTCTCCTTACCAGTCACCCCAAGAAAGCATTTAAACCAAATAGCTCGAAACATGAACAACGAAGGACATAGTAGTAGTGGCACTTCCCAGCTTCATACAAGCACAACCTAGCAACAGCAGGAACTTTCCCAGCCCTCTCTAAACAGTTGCAGTGCATTTTCATGTCGTGAGGCACATTTCTGGCACTCAAAGCATTGAGGAACTGGGGACTTGCACCGCCATGGTTACAGTTTCTGGAGGAGCAACTCTTAGGCTTGTCTGAAATAACTTTGGAATCCAATTCACTTAAAAGTAGGCATAAACCACCCCTCCCTTGGATCCAGGACTGCCTGCTGGTGAAGGTCGGTGACTTGCCTCTTCGTGCCAGCTCTCTGGCAGTCTCCTTCCCGATGCCCGTGTTGGCTCCAGTGATTATCACCACCTTCCCTTCCAGCTTAGCTGTGGACTTGCACTGTCCTCCAGCGACATATTTCCTGAAAGAGAGGGTGGCCGCGGTCGGAGAGCAGCCTCCTGCCTTGGGGGACTCGGGTCAAGACCGAACACCCAGAGCCCCGGTTGCACCCCAGCGGTCGGGTGACCGCTGCGCTCAGGGCCCCGGGGGAGACACTTGAAACGGCTGATCACGATCGTGTCGTGACCGAGCCACCAGGTCAGGTTCCCACTCTCCCTCCAACGCCCCCGCCTTTACAAACACCGGCGAGTCCAGGCCCCAGCCCGGACCTTCTAGCCCGGCCCCGCCCCGCGCCCCGCCCTGGCGTCAAGTGGGGCCACGGCTGCCATTGGCTGCCGCCGTCAGCTCCGGAGCCTCGGCCAATGGGCTCCGCTGCGGCGCCCTGAGGAGAACGCGGGCCCCGCTGCCTAGACATGCCGCTCGGCGGCCGCCTCTCTCCGAGCCCCGGCAGCCCCGAGAGTCAGTCCGAGGCGGCCGGAGACGGCGGGAAGCCTCCGAGCCACGCGCCGGTGTTGGGGCTGAGCCGAGCCCCAGATGCGCCCCGGCTCCTGCCGCCAGCGCCTTAGTGTTACCGAGGCGCTAGAGCTGGGGAGGCGCGGGCTGGAGAGAGGGAACCCATCATATTCGCAGTACCGTCAAACAAACGGGCGGACTTGGCCGCCCTGGGACGCGGCGCACTCTACCTCCGCCCGCCGGCCCGCCCGCTCCCGCCGCTACGCGTGGACGCGAGAAAGTCCATGGCTGCGCTCAGTGAGACGCACCTGATGTAGGGCGCTGCCACGAGAAGG
>JAAGNO010006067.1:28528-50970 GCA_033439905.1 Ceryle rudis | reverse complement strand
ACTTAAAGAACAATAAAACCTTGTATTTCATTTCTTTTCTTTTTTTTTTTTTCTTTTTTTTTTTTTTTAACAGATGGAGGGCTGGTGTCTTATTCCATTCTGTCACCCCATCTGGATGCCTTAAATGTGATACTAAGGGATGCATGGGGTGAGCCCACCAAAAGCTCAGTTCAAGTGGCGATACAGTGAGAAAGGAAAGAAAATAGACTGATACCTATCTTGCATCACAGCAAATTAAAGGCATTTAAGGCTGCCGTGGTGAAATGTGGAAAAGAAATCAGCACTGATGTCCAAAATAATGATGGCAGAACAAAGCAACACAGCATTGGAATACTCTGCAAGCTCTCAAAGAAATACAGATGCTTCATCAGTGACACCTAATTGAAAATAAACATTTTTGTCAATCAGTTTAAGCAGCAAACCACAAGTCTAAACATCACAGAAATCACTTCCTGCTTCCTGCTCCTCCAGAGATCTCACCTGGATGACTTTACCACAAGAAAACTTTCTTTAGGGAATTCAGAAAAAGCATTTTAGTTTCACTGCAAAATTAACTATTTTGCTCTTTTTCTGAATGAGTTCTTTTTTTATAATTAAGAATTCAAAAGTTTTTCATGAAACACCCCGATGCTTTCATACAGCGATGGCATTTTTTAACTCAGAGTATTAGATTCAGTTAACATTTTTTAATGAACCCAGTAATTTCTAAAGGAGAATATATTTTCCTTACTATGAAATGCAGTAGAGTGGTAGTATGATTTTAACAAATAACATACCAGCACACACTGACTCCTTTGTATGCAAATGCTCTGCAGAGACAACTAAGGATGAGGTCTTTTTTCATGTCTCTGAATAGCTAGCATATTCAGCAGTGCTACAAAATAATAAATAGCAAATGGGTTTATTTTTAGCGGTCATTCAGAGTTTACTCTTCCCATTTACATATGTGGACTTCAAAGTTGCCTTGAATTGCAGAATAGTGAAGCAAAACCTTATCAGTGCTGGGCTGTTCATGTTAAGATGATGCTCCTGATGCTGTAAGCAAGAGCTTCACATCCCAGTTACCTTTAACCTAATACTTTCAACCTAGTGAGTACTGACATTAAGAAACTTGGGTTAAGAAATTAAGGATGGCAGAAAACTGCAAAGGCAAATGATTAACATATATTATGAATTTATCCCTATCCTTTCCTGGTGTCTGTAACCCTCTGCAGATATGAAAAAGCAATGTAATTCCCTTCCCTCCTAGCAAAGGATGTTGAATCAGTCACTATGGACAAAAGTGCATCATAATGTTGTCATGTCAATCAAAGCTTTGACAGACAATGCCAAGTCCAGTGACCAAAGCTTTGTAAATGTATGAACAGATTTCTGCTCAATGAATCTTTACATAGACTATTCTAATCATATCTGAGAATATTATTTACCAGGTCAATCAAAATAAAAGAAGAAAGGGGAAAAAAATCAAACAGATACAGAACAAATATATTGCTATGTTTCCTGTGACAAATATAAACCATCCGCATTTTGTTTGGAAATTAATAATTTTGGTAACTTTTTTTTTTTTTTTAAAAAAAAAGCAGAGAAAATGCAAGTCTAAATTGATACAAAACTGCTAATGTCAACTTTCCTCATTTACAACTCTGACTTTTATTCACAAATTGCAGTGCTTAGGTAGATCACTTGGAATGGAACAGCCCTGTTTTCAGTCCCTGAGGACAGCACCCAACCCTGAAGCAGTAAAAGTATTTGAGGTAAAAATCTCTCCTATTGAGATGTTCCACTTTGGGAAATAAAAGCATTTCCTAGATCAAAGACCAAAGCTTGAGTAGGTACCTTAAACAAGGGACTGCATAATTACTTTACATAAAATATATCTAGGTTGAAAGTTCCGGTGTAAACTCAGCTTCAAAATGCACTCTGGCTGGGGACTTATGTACTCTTCTGACACAAGGGAAGGGCTCGATTTAAATCCCTGTCATCAGTTCCTCTGTAAGAGACCACAGAACAGCACTTCCATGGAGAGCAGCTCCAAGAAGCCAATTTTTCAGGAAATAATAAAAGAACATGGATCTGCATATGTGCTGCAACTTCCGTGCAGTCATGAACTGGGAAAGGAGGATCTGAATGTGAAAATGTCTGTCCTCTACCAGTATCTCAAGCACTCAGCATGAGGTAGGCCAGCTGACACCTAAACCCAGAAATCCCCAGTCCCCACCTGAACCATGAGGTAATGGCACCTGCCAGAGTTACAAAGTGGAAAGCTCCAGAAATGTGTGTGTTTGTTGGTAAGGGGTGTTTCTACCTTGTTTCCCCTAATGGACACTTCTCCATTCAGTAGCACTCTTTTATTGGCATTTTCATGGAGGTAACCAGAGCAGCCTGTTTGCTCTGAGATAAAGCCTGCAGTGATGCTGGAATAAGCACCCAACTGGAGGGAAAGGAAACATTTTAAAGACCTTTGCCAATGACCTCAGTAGGTCTTAAAGACTCAGTCTGCAGCTCTTCAAGAGGAGACAGGCTGGGGGATACGTTTGAAGGCTCCAATGAGGTAGCAAACCTGTTTTCTTAATGATCTGTCTTTTCTCATCTGCAGAAGGAAAGCAAGTCAAGTGTGTCCTTATACACTACTTTAGTAAAATGGATGTGCAGTACACACTTCATTACAACCACCATGGGGATTAAAAGTAACTTGAGCAAATGGCCCCAACTCCTTGTAATGATCTTTTGAAGACACTCAAAGACAAAAGAAAAAAAAAAAAGAAAAAAGAAAGAAAACTAGCTCAAGAACAGCAGAATTTGCAGAGGGACTGGTGAGCCCCTAGCGCAGGCCGTGGCCTCAGCAGTTCCCCCATGAGCTTGGCTGTCCTGCACAGTGTCCCGAGCCAGTGGGCCCCATGAGACAGGGAGTGTTGCAGACATCCTCAGAGAAGTAGGAGCTCTTCCATGGATGTCTGCAGGATAAGGAAGAAAGGCATCTGGCTTTGTGTCTGAGCAATGCTGCCCTCCTATGGCGTGTCACCCAGCCCACTCCTTTCTGTGCTGACACTCCTCAGGTTTCACAGGCCCCTGTCTCCGCTGAAAAGGCAAAAGGAGGGGATATATGACAATCAACTATTATTTCTGGCTCAGAGCCTCTGAAATGTATTCCCAGATGACTGATCCAGCTGGCAGAGCCCCATACTCTGTTCAGGCCCCTGTATTGGGCTACAGTCCTTCCCAGCCTTCAGGTCCCATTGCCCTCTGCAGTCTCTTGGCTGTGTAGCTCATTCCTCTGTTAACTCTTTCAGAGTAATGCAATAGAGAAGCAAGAAGCTAAGAAGTTTAACTGAGAGCACAAATATTCTTTTGAAAATAAATCTTTGAATCATGACAAGCACAGGTCTTGACTGCAGTCATGCGCTCCCTTACTGCATTGTCCAGGTAGACTGCAACCCAGCCTGAGTCCTTAGGACAACCTGCTACTGAGTCTTCTGATGGAAGGGTAAGACCTCTCTTATTAAAGATTATTTTTCTTTTGAAAACAGTTTCTAGCTCCCTTCTTACCTATTAACTAGCAATGTTCCTGTCCTTTGTTGTCACAAAGTGGCTGCAAGTGTCTGTGGAGTTGTCTCTGCAGACCCTGCTCACGGCACATCTCAACAGCTTTATTTGTAGTCTCTTCAGCACAACCACTCAGCCACGATGGCTCCCTTTGGGTTTTCTCAGCTTACGAAAGCATCTTTCCACTACACCACCAGTCTCCATTCGAGTCAGTTGCAGCCTGTGTTTGTTGGTGGGACCTGGATTTTATTAAACAAACACACCACTGGTCTGAAATGCAGCACACAAGACTATAAGGTCAGCAAGCAGTTCAGCAACAACAGAAGCACCCACTTTATGTAGATGAAGGCTGACAGCTACATTTTTGTGGGTGCTCTTTGTTGCAGAGTCTTGAACTGGGTACATTTCATGGGTATAGAAGCAGCTGCAGAATATAAATGTATAAGGGAAAAGAAATGATAAATTGCAGAGATTTAGCAAGGCAGGAGAAAATGGCAATTCATGGACTGTGGTCAGATCCTGTTGGTGCCCTGGATGATAACTGCATATTTTGTGCACTTAAGTGTTGGTTGCATAAGACACTCAGATATATGGAGCTACTTTTAGCTAACAGGGAATACTCTTCTACTTCTCCCTCAAATCCCCCAAATATCTGTGAAATCACTTCTTCAGCCCAGAAATAGGCCTGCCTTAAGCCATGCAGATCCCAGTCAGTGCACACCTCCCAGGGACTTGCAGAGCTCCACAGCTATCTGAATGGACACACAGGCTGTCATCTGCCAGTGCCACCCCAGGTCTCACAACTGCCCTGGCCCTTCTGTAGCCCACACTGGTTTACACATGACAATGAGCCTGAGTTACAGGCCTAGCCCACCCTACACTCTCCAGCATGCCTCATATTCCATGGCCATGGTCTTCCTTCCCCTGCCAGGTGGGAGGGCCCTTTGCATGGCTTAAACCCAGCCTTAATCATGGAAGACTCCACTGGGGAGTGGAAGCACAGAGCATCTGCAAGTGCCTGTCTACTCTCCAATGCAGAATTTATCTTTAGTATCAGGCTTTGGTCCCACACCCCACCCCCAAACTTCCCTGGGCTCCTCCTCAGTGGGTACTCCTGCTCCCAAGCTCACTCTGTCCTTGAGCAAAGCCATACACACAGATACACTTCACTCCGTGAGTATCTGGCAATTGGATCTTAGAAGTCCATTTCTGAAAACTCACATTGAATGATTGTACACTAGCCTCTCTATGGGCTGCCACATACAGTAATATTGTGGCTCTACCGGTTTTACCACCCTACTATGACATGCTCTTGAAACTTGCTGAGCAAGCTGAACAGTGTTTCTGGTCCCCTGTGTCTCTGTCTTTGAAAGGAAGAGGATCCCTATATATGAGCTCCTCCAACTGAAGCTGTAAGGCTTAACATCTGTAGAACAGCTTAGGATCTTTGGAAGAAAGATGTACGCAATCATTATTGATCCCAAATGTTTTGTATACTCTGTTGCTGCACTCAATAAAACAATCAAATATAGTACATGTTGCTGCAAAACCAGCATGTAGAAAATTCTCTATTGTCCCTTTCTACTTTATCAAGCAGCCCATGAAAATCTTTAGAGTCTCTCGTCAATACTATTTAAAACATCAAGACTGATTTTACACTCCACATCCTTTGTAATTTCTCCTTCTCTCAAACAGGTAGCATACTTGTGGGAAGAATGACTTCCCATCATAACTATAACACACAAAGCTCCAGACGTGCACATTTCAGGTGAAGGCCTAAAATTTTGAAGGTTCTCATTATCCTTCCAACATAAAAAGAGACGTTCCTGGGGGACCACTGCTTTTGCATGAAAGGATGTGTATTTTTTTTCCTTTCAATGTTACAGTGAAAGGTAATGTCATGACCAACTCATAGACATACTGGTAATCCATTTCATGTAAAATCAACACATATTGTATAAGCAATTAGCTTTATTATAATACAAGAACCCATAAAGGGTGGCCTAGGAGCAAACCGGTTTCAACTTGTCCCTTCCAATCACTCAGCTTCCACTGCATGTCTCTTGAAGTCTTAGGGCTAGCACATGCATCTTGACAGCCCTGGAAATGATTCTAAATTAGTTCATTGTATTCCGACCCAACACTTCTTCTGATTACAAAGTTAATAGCTTGAAATGGACATACTACAGTTAACCCTGTGACCTGCTTAATTGGTGACAATAAGAGCAGCAAAAAGTGGCACAAGCGCCAGGCTGAGAGTGACAATGCTTAGTGACGCTTGAGGCTCCACTACTAGAAGTAATGCTGGAAAATCAAGGTAATTGTAGGCTTTTCATTTCTTATTTTGGCCTGCCAAAGTTTGCTTTCCAGAACTGACTTTCAGATGCAACTTATTATGTGTATTTCTCAATAGGAAAATATCAATCACGAGGCACAATGATGCACCTTGATCAGATATGTGGGTATGTCTCCACTGTTTGAAAGAGAAGGGAACTTCTGAGAAAGAAGTATAGGACTCTTCGGACAGGACAGGTATTCAGAGCTGTCCAACAACTGCTTTTGGTCAGTGTCTGAATAATTTACATCCAGCCCAGTAAAAGATGATATTAACGTATTAATGACCAGGGAAAAAGAAATATATCTTAGAAGGAGGTTTTAAATTTCCTTCTGAAAATAAACAAACAAAAAACCCAACCCTGATTTTAACAAAAGGGTTGTACACTCAGCAAGGTTAGGTAGGTCACCACAGGCTCGACTGAGCAACAATTACTAGAACAGCAAAGGGGTCAGGAACACATGACGAGGGAACAGCAAAGGGAAACAGGACTGTGTTACTGACCCCATGTAGCCATTAGACTTAGTTGTAATGTGAATCTACTCTCTGACTGATATCCAGCCTATCTATAGAAACATGAGACAAGAATCAACCAAATGAGTCTCAGTTTCCAAGTATAAGACTTGACAGGTCTGAATGTGCATTTTAAATGCCTGAACAAGGAATGAAAGCTTCTGGTGATGAAAACTTTTTGCAGAACAAAAATATTCTAACCTGAATCCACACTGTGTAAAGCATCAAGGATGCCTTTTTGTCTTTGGAAATTATATTGCAGTTAACTGAATGACAACTCTGAAAATAAAGCCTCTTTTAATTCTCTCCTTGTATTTGCAATAGGAATGATTTAAAGCACTATAGTTGATCCCTTAGGTTGAGGAACTCACAGTACTGTACATTGTTTTAGTGTACTAAATATAGTTGACTTCTGTCTCTTTCAATTACCCTTCTGAAGAGGACAGGTGAAAAATAATGTCTCTCTTTATATCATTTGGTTTGCTGTTGATTAATTCTTCTCTTCTAGAGCTTGCTTATATTTTGTAGGGTAGGGAGGACAGAACAGCTTATGGGGGGAATAAAGCCGTAATAAAAAACTCTTTTTCTGAGTTTGAATCTTAATTTTGGTAAAATAAGCCAACTCTAAGAAATCTTGAACACAAAAAATAAATTTCTATATGTGCAATCCTCATCATTAATGTGAAGCAAAAATAAATACAAGTTTTACATAATTAATCCACTGACTTGTCTGGTTTTGCCACAGCAAAGAACTGTATAGGAATAGCTTGCCCTGATTCTTAAAAGAACTGTGCTCCACATCAGAAGTACTCTTAGACATTTCAGAAATAGTTCAATTCCATTTAGCATCATTTATGTGTATGTCCTCTGTAAGCTATGTACAACTCCTAACACCCCTCAACCTCTCAAAAGGAGGTAGAAAGCAGAAATGAATTCTGGGGTGGGTCTCGAACTCGCTTTCTTCTTTGCAAAGGATACAACAGTGAGAGGCAAAGCGCTTCTGACTGTGATGTCCTCCAACCATCAAATGTTAATCAAATACTTTGATGAGGAGGAAGCGAAAAGATGAATGTATTTTAGTGGTCTATTTAAATTTCCAAAATAGTAATTGCTGAACTTGACTGCTCTCAAAAACCTTGTTCTGAAAACAGCAAGAAGCAGCAATGCTTTGCCCTGAGTTTCTGCAGAGACTGAACGATCAGAGAAATATTAACATTTTATTCCCCCACCTTGTTTCAGTGCTTAGACTGGGGTGATAACTCTGTACAAAGACAAAAACCCTGCAGTCTTCTGGAGAGGAAGTGCTCTATTCAGAAATTCACTAATGCTTTCCAGTCTTCTTGTCGGAAAGGATAGAAAAGTCTCCCTTACTACATTTGATGTTTCCTCATTATCAGGATTAATCTACTACTAAAATCCAATGCACAAAGTTCAGCAGTGATCAGGTATGTTCTACCGATTCCTCCAGAGAAACAAGAAGTAAGAAATCCAGATCCTGTAATAAGACCTGGAAGAACTTAGGACAGGATTAAAAAGCTTTCTAGTGCACCCTACTGGTAACACTAAATTGGGTAGTAGACCAGTATCAAAGGCTGAGGTGATGATTAGCAAGTGTACATCAAACTGTTCGGAGTTGTGACTTCCTGGAGACAAGTATCTCTGGTGCAGATATCCTGAAATCCCTCTCACATCCACCCATCAGATGTTCCCTTACCTTTCAGTTGATGAGTATCTCCTTCAGACATTGGTATGTCACCAGGAACTGAGGAAGAACAGATCACATCTGCACCATAGATGGTACATACATAAGTAACTGGCAATGCCCATAAATTCTGCTATAAGGTACGCAGGTACATGGGTCTAATAGCCTTTTGTGGGCTGATGGCTTAAATAACTTGCCAGCAGATCATATACCAGAAACATCTCATGGCCTGTAATACAACAGCAGGTGTGGTTTTGCCCTTAGCTGGAATGCACCTATTATGGCAGCGTTTGAAATTTGCCAGTTTAAAGATACCTTCTTCAGGTTGTGACAAAGGCAACAAAGGAAAGGAAAAGGAAGCATCTTACTAGGCATTCAATTTTTTTTTCATTAACAATCTATTTAATGAGTGCTGTTTCTCAGATCAAGCTCCACTTTATGAACAGGCAGTCACTCTTAAGATAGAAAATGATGCAAGACCCTTTGCTGCCTGAGATTCAGATCCATGTTTGGCTGGTGTTCTACTAGACTGATCAAGTGTTGGACACATAATACACCCTGGCACTTCTCTAAAGAAGTCCAGCAGTTAGAAATAAAACTTGCAGTTTTAAGAATTTGGACACTCTCCATTGCCTGCTACTGACCTACATGGACTATCTGTGCATTCAGGCAGGTTTACACAGTAAACAAGCTCTCAGTGGAATGTGATGATATACAAATATCTTTGCCCATCTTCCAAACTAGATACTTGAGAACTCATGACATAATTAGGAGCTTATAATCTATGTTGTCTCTCCCTTGGAGACAATTAATACATTAAGAAACTCAAACACCTCTGAGAAAACATATCAAGACAACACATATACACAGAAAACTACGTCTACAAACTAAAGGAATACTCTGGTGGTTGAACATCATACAACTTTGTAAAATTGTTTTGCAGAATAAATCACTTCTTTGGTACAATTCTTTCACCCCCAGTTTGATGGTCTTTCAGAAAAACTAATAGGATTGTTGAAGGCAACACCATAACGTGGAAACACAGTGAATGTTATGCTTCTCTCAGATGTGTCTGTAGGGGAGAAGTAGAGGGGAAATGTACGGAAGGGGAAGAACAGTGTCTGTAGATCCTGTAAAGATCTGAAGAGAGGCTATGGTGAAAAAGGAATAAAAGGAGAGAATTTAGGGAAGAGAGCAAACCTTTCTCCACTATTTGTGTACACTTGAAGGCTCCCTATAATACTGCAGCATGTGCCAACCTGTGAAAACCAGCTGATCCGCAGTGATCTAGTGGGTGCCCCAGTACCTGTGCAGGACTCACACTTCTGGTCCCAAGGCTTTGAACATTGCAAGCATGTGTATTCATGCAACAGAGCATCAAATCGCAATTAACATCATCTGCATTTAACGGGGGAAGAAATCGGACTGAACAGGACTGAAAGATACAGATGAAGGAAAGACAAAAGGTGGATGGCTCTGTCTTGCTTTTGCAAGGTAGATTGGATGAATAGGAAGCAGCAAGGCAACTACTCTCATAGAAAAGGCCCATACTCTGAATCTTCAACCCTAGGCAAGAAGGAGAGACAGCAATCCCACTTTCCCAGCTATATGTACCATGGTCTGTTGAGCCTTAGCCTGCTGCAATGCCCGCCAGTGCCTCAGGTCTTCTATGGCACCCCTCATTTTCAGTGCTCTTCAGGGCAACCAAATTTCAATACAGTTAATAATTAGCCTAATGGGGCTACATAATTAGTCTAATAAAGCTAAACTACTTGTTGGAATAACTCAAAAATTCCCTTGGAAGGCAGAAGGAAGAAGCATATTGATGTGAAGTAAGCAAAATAACTAATAAAAGAAAATTCATTTTACAATAGGCACTCAGCATCCCTCATTCTAGTACAGCAGGTGCTATGCCAATGACTAAAAAGATGACCGCCACTTGAAAGAGCTTAGAACAAAGCCAACATGCAAAAACTGAAGAACACAGCAAAAACACAAACACATTTCAATACATTTTTTTCTCACTCCTCTGGTTTGTCATTACCTCAGTTGCAGTACCCTTAGCTAATCAACGAATGTCAAATTCAAGTGTTAAGTTCTGTGGGTTAGCTTAATAGTTTCTGTGTTGCAGCCTGCAATTTCATTTATCAATTACTCATTCCTCGCTAAGGCCTTTCTTGTGATTTTGCATCATTCACTACTCTTAAATGACAATTCAGAGGTGTGCTAAACAGACAAAAATATAATTATCTTTCTTGCTGTCAAGGGGTACATTCTTAGAGGTACATAAACCTGATTTTCAGAGATACCAGATACTTGCAGCTCTTACTGGCTTCAAATGGTATTTTGGGCACTACCACCTCAGAAAAGTCAGGCTATCCATAGAAACAACAGGAATTCACCCCTAAAACAATAGTTTCCATGGAGATAAAAAAGTATTCCAGTCAGATTTAGAGAAAAACTCATGCTGTGCTTATACCAGAAGTGGTTGAAGAGTTTCAAAATTGTTTCTAAGAGGGCTTTGACTTGAGGAAGGGAAACAAGCAATCAATGAGATAACTCACTGCCACGGGTGGATCCAGCTAATGTATGAAGACAACAGAGGCAAAAAATGTTTCCAGTCTCTAAAGTGATATATCAAGTGACACCTGGTCTGGATAAGAGATAAGCTTTAAATTCCACCTCCTCCCAGGTTTGACAACACTGATTAAAAATAAACAAAGCCTATAAATTATTGATGATCAGTTCTGTTAGTGACAGAAGAAACTAGTTGTTAGACCGTGTCCAGTTATTTTCAGCACCATGTGGTCTTATAAATATGGTGCTGTTTAATGTATACTTTCCACTATTGGCTATCACCAAGCATTATTAGAAGTTAGTCAGGGATTGCACAGTTGCTAGCGCAGATCCACCTTCACTATTCCAACGGAAACAGCTCCAGAAAGAAAGATTAGTGAGAATGTAAGAATACAGGCAGTTTTAATTTTTATAGATATATCTCTTTTCAGAAAGGAATTCAGTTTATTTGTAAAACTCTTTTTGTTCAGGTTTAGCAGCAGATAGACAAAATTAGCTGGAGGGTTACTTACTTTCAAGTAGATCCAGTGTTCCACTCCTCTCCTGGCAGAAAGGAAAAGGAAACTACCTTCAGGTTCTCAAGGCACAGATCATGAATTTCTTGTGGTATGAAGTAATTTCTTTTAACATTCAGCTGTGCAATTCACCAATTCCCAGAACTGCATGTTATACTTTGCATTCAGAACAAAGCTAAGTACCTTCCCTTCCAGGGCTCTTTTGTCTTCTAAATGCATCCTCCTTGGTTGTATTTCATGTTATTGTGTTCTCACTGCTTCTGTATAAATGAACATATTAATCCTTCATTTTCTAGGTTTCTTGCTCCATTTGCCAAGGAAGCATTTTTCTTCTCTCAGAAGCTGCAGATGCAGACTACCACTGTGCCAGATTCTTCCTGTCTGGAGCGGTCTGGCAAAATGAATTAGTTCAGGAAAGTTCATAAAAATGTTTTTCTTTTCACTTTCACTATACTTCATAGCTGTCTCATTGTGTTCTCATCACTTTTCTTTTGAGTATCCTTATGAAAACTCATCACAACAGCTAGGGTCTGCAGGGTTGGAAAGCTGACCTACCAAGACAAGGCAGAAATACAGGAGGTAATCTTTCTCCCATCAAATGACAGTTTCTCCACAACAATTTTACCCTTTGGGATATACCTGAGAAAATGCAAACCCTCAATTTTGGCTAGTTGCAGCATTTACAATGGTGAAGAAAAAGCTGTCAGGATTCACTTGTCAGCAGCTTAGCTAGTTGTGAAACTTGAGGTCCATTTGAAAATACTTCAGGTATTTGTATGAGGTAGACCTAAAGGCAAGGGCATGGAAGCCTACACAGGCAGGCTACGCTTCAGTCTGGAAGAAGACAGGTTTTGGTTGGGATAAGATGAAACACAGACAACCAGAAAGAAGTACAAGTGCAATACTGCCAATGACTGACTTCATGTTTAAAAACATGGCACATCAGTGTAGAGAAAACTAGTCTGTAGCATCTAATTAAAGCTGTTGCATTTTTCTAAGCTGCCTGGTTTACTCTGCATTTGGGCAAAACTCAGTTCACAGAAACAGTGATTCCATACATCCCTTCAGTAGAAAAGGAAAACCAAATAAAACTCTTGCTATAGAGGTATCATCCAGAGATAAAGAAGGCATAAAATGAAGCAGTGAATCCATGGAATCACTTTCTAAATCTTCAGTTGCTAAAGCTTGAAAATATAAGGGAAGGGAACCAAAATGCATATAAGTTAGCATGCAGTTGCATAAAGCAATCCATGAGATCATGACTACGACTCTAAGAATTGCCAAAGTTCATCCCACTACACCTGCTTTCTCCCTGCCTATGAGGGACGTCAGGAAAACCAATCCTCAGACAGATAAACCAGATTCCTTCTCCCTCTGAGTACTGCATCACTGTAAGAGCCCAGCACACCCAAAACGGCATGGGAGGTGAAGGAATCAGCACTTACAGCCACAGAGCTTTTCCAATCACTCTGATGTTGCAGGGGAGCTACAAGCAATGGGATCCAACTCACGTTCAAGAGCACCAGCTCTAAGTCTTGTTTAACAATGGGACTGGTGCACTACAGAAACTAATTTATATGTCCCAGTATACATGCTGGTAAAAGCATATATATATATATATATATATACACTGGCTATTCAGACGTAACGTGGGGTTTGCCTCATACCTCTTACAATGAGGGTACTGATACTTACCTATCATCACCCACACAGGGCGCTGCAAACCCTCTTTGAAACAACTCATCAGCAACAGGTATACTCTCTATCAAAACTATAGCAATATTAATATCTGGTGTCTTCACAACAGTAAAGGTTATTTTTTTTAAAGCAGAAAAGTCTGAGAAAGCCAATATATTGTCACAGGATGATCAAAAGGCTGTTAATCTCCTGTCTACACCTTAAGAAAGAATAGAGGAGAAAAATCTAATTTAAACAAGTGCTACTAGGGATAAAATTTTCATACTGATGCTACGTTAAATTACTTGGGAGGCTGAGGTATCCAGCCATGGTCTTCAGTAAAAAAGAAAATTATAGGGTCTATCAATTAGAGAAGCAGTGCTCTGAGCCTGTGTGCTGGCATGCTTACAGTTTTTTTAATGTCTGGCAGGATGTTTTACAAACTAAACTCAGCAAGATGACAATTCCACCAGAAGGTGCTTCAGATGGTTTTGCTAATAATTTTGATCAGCTGAAATGGAGAAAAACATCACTTCATTTATTTGGCTTTTCCAGAACCTGTCAAATCTGAGCAGGGCCATTAATTGCCCCCTTCTGCATCTCCCCAACCTTATTCTAGAAAAACACACTTCAATTATTTTTTGTTTGTTTGGTTTTTTTCTACGAGTACTCTGCATAATCAGCCTTTGTTCCCACAACAAACTTTGGTCATTCTTTGTGCACTTCCTCTGCTAGAAGGAAGTGCCATTTCTTGAGAATATGCATTGGAGGCTGGCACTGCTACTGCTGCAAACATGTAAGTGCTAACCACCATATATTGGCTTTTGTTTTAATAGCCTTTTAACCAACTTTGTTAATGGACTGAATGCAATTTAGATATGGAACTTGGCTAAAATGTAGCTTCAATTGGCTATTAAAATTTAAGAGCCAACTAAGATAGCTAATTACAAAAAAGCTCCAGTGATAATGCTAAGCAGAATTAGTAATAGCAAATGACAGTCTGTCTAGTCTTATTCCCAAAGGGAAAGAAACTCTTAACTGAGAAGTCAACCAGACAACGTGCAGAAAACCTAATTGCATTACTGGTATTATGGCATCCCAAATCTGGCAGCTCACTGGGACAAAACAGTGAGTCAAGTCTGTCAAACTCCTCAGGAAAGCAACTGTCCCCCTTCATGCTAGCTGCAACAGAAAATGCTAACATAATTCCCGATATATGTTAACTTATTGGGAAATATTCCTGTAAAAATGACCAAATCAGCACCACCTAAAAACTATCCTATACCCACACGGAATTTGATTCTCTCTAGATATTTTAGATTAGGGGAAAAAATACAAACAATCTGCCCGCAAAATGTTCGAGCACTAAAAGAAGCATTCTGCGATTCATTATCAATATCCTCATTACACCATCAGCTGAAGCGCCGACTAGTTCTCCTGTGAAGATTTATCATGTATGGTGGCCACTTTGAAACATAGGTAGCAGAGTCTTTAACATTCCCTACTCAAGTGTCTCCCTGCTGTGCCTGTAAATGTCAGTCCAGTTTTTTCACGGCTGTGCGCACAGATTAGAAACAGCAGGAGAGCTTGGGAGTATGACTACAATACCAGTAAGGACACTTGTCTTCATGGCACTGCTCAAGTGATTCTTGGAATGCAGGACCCTGCTGTTTTCTAATATTTACACACAACTGGAGTCATCAAGAGCAGTAAATGCAGTCTAAAGGCAGCTTGCTTCTTTTGTGTTAGGGGCTTTACTTCCAAATAGGGATGTCAACAAAAACCTACTACACCCTCGCCTCTTACAAAGCGGGGTATTTATGTGCAGGCACATGCTGTATGCAATACATACAGCAGTACTGCAGGAATTATCACAGCCTTCCACTTGGCTCATCCTGATGGTCCCAGGCTTTAAAGACTGAAGTTTACAACAAGCCAGACATTTTTGCCTGCAAAAACTAGTTTTGCACGGTCTCTCACGATCAGAGACAAACCCTGAAATAACATTCACGCAGAACATTCAGGGTAAGCACCCTATTTCCTCACAGAACATTTGCCAGTACAAACTTTTTCTACTATACTTATGGAGTGGAAAGAGGTAGTGGTGGCTTATAAAATCTGCACCTCAAAACATTCTTTTGAAATATCTGGAAAGGTCTGTGTTTGTTGCATTTGGCTTTGGCAGTGTCAAAAGAAAACAGATTCCTTGAAAACTACCACTAAAGTTACTAAAAAAATTAAAATGTCAAATAAGTGAAGTACAAAAGAATGACATCAAGTATGCAAGACAAGAGAATACAGTATGCTTTTCTGACAATAGTTCTTCAGAATAATACAGCATATTTTCTGAACAAATGATTAAGTCATTAAAATGATAGTTTGAGTATTTTTAAATAGGAGAGGCTTTAGCAGTCACATTTTTACATCTGAAACAAAGAAAACAATACTCTTAAAGTCATCAGCTACAGTTTTCTTATACCCAAGAAATGAGTCTGTATAGCAGTCAGAAGAGAAATGAGAAGGCACTAAGCTTTTTAAAAATGTTATTCCAGTTTTATTTCAAAACAACAGATTCTCTTCTTTTCAAAATATAACCTCATCATTCATTCAACATTTCATACTATAACAATTATTTCAGTGAGTAGCTACACAGACATTACACAAGCAAGCAAGTAGAGCACTGAACATCCACACAAATACACCAACCACTGTTTCAAAGATTCCTTTTGGTTTGCCAAACTTCATATGAAATCATGTTCATGCCCAAACTACAGGTATTTTTGCAGTATTTCAATGAAAAGTAGTGGCATTTCACACCAGAATTGAACACAGCATTTTTTTTTTTCCACTGACAACTCGAATCAAAAGCCAAGAAAGGAAGTACTTTTAAGAAAGATTACATTCTCCTCAACTACTGAAAATAAAAATGTAGACTATCTTGGTATGACAAGCACATGTGAATCAAGCCTTCACTGGAACTAGATACTTTACAAAGTTATTCTTCATAATTATTACTTCTATAGACTTTTCATTAATGTAAAAAGAAAACATGAGGGGGTGAAGAGAGAATCGGAATTGGGTTTTGGTTGGGTTTTTTTTTTGCTCTGGGCCCTGTCTGAAATTCTGGTCTCCTTTCCAGAGAAACTCTGAAAAAAGTGATAAAACCACAAATACTGGGGGGGGGACGGGACACAAACACACAAAAAACTAAAACCAAAAAAAAAAACCCAAAAACAAAACACAGAAACACCACACACAAAAACAGCAAACCCAAACAAAAAAGAACCCATAACCAAAACACTACCTGTTCTCCCTAGAATTGTTTAACCACACTTATAACAAACTAGAGTGGAAGGATGTGATTTTTATCTTATGCTCCCTTTTTTTTTAACTTGACAAATATCTAAAAGATGTCTCCACAATTTCAGACTTCATCTTGGTGTACATCTAAGTGGCCTCCAATAAGACTGCAAATTAGAAGAAATAAGATGAAAACACCACTGTTCCCTATAAAGCACCCATAACACAACTAAATAAGGCTTTATTTCTATTTTATAAAGCAGAAGAAAATCACTTTCTTTTAGTTTGCTTCAACTTATGAAATCGTATATATAAAGAATAAAAATGCATCTTCACATCAACATTGGCAAAATTTTGCCTTTGTATTTAAGTATACATAAGTTATGCAAATATTTTAATAAAACATTTATTCTTTGAAACCAGGTATAAACAGCAGTTCATGTTTTTACAGAATTTATCATTTAAAAAGGAAAGAAAGATTCCAGTGCTACAGTAACTGAAAAAAAACAAAACAAAACAAAACAACATGGATGAGCCAAAGAGAACTTAATTTGTTGCTCCATCTATTATTTATTTCTGAACTCTCTTTCGGGTTGCTGTGCCTTTCTTGGGTTTTGGTGATGTCATCTTCCGGGTTCTGGCAGCTACTGTTTCTACAATTCAAACAAAGGACAAGACTTTCTATACCATAAAACAACAGAAATGGATCACAAGAAAAATACCTGTAGTCTTCAAGAGGAGAGATCAACCAAGGTATCTTATCAACTGCATGAACTATACCACCCCTCCTCAGACTTTTCTCTGGAATCCTTGTATTGCAACAGAAAGCAGAGAAAGACCAAAGTCTTCTCTAGAGAAAAAACAACCTAATCTTCTTCCCCTTCATTAATCTTCACTGGTTTGACTGAAGTAACTGTGAATTCTCATAGACTGTATAATCAAATGCTGCGAAGACATGTCAAATTCATGTTCTAGTATCAGAAAGACTATCAATATGAAAATGATGACCTTAGGAAGGAAAATACTACAGGTGTTCAATTATAGAGAAAAAATTACTTATCAGATTTTCATGCTTGCATTTCAGGAATATAGTATTTCATGGTAGTCATGGACACAATAAAAATGCAATTGAGGCTTACTAATTCCCAATTCAGTAAGAGCTTACCCTTTTCTAGTTTCACATGCTATAGCACCAAAAGGGAGAACTACCCCGTCTCTGATTTTTCCTGTATCTTTATTGCATTAATGACTTCTTTGCAAGGCTTTTCTAAACAAATGTCGATAATGAAAAATCTCTATGCAAATCATAACAAAAAGAGAAAAAAAGAAATATGAATAAAAGAACCATGACAAGGATTTAATTTAAAACTTAAGCAGCAGAAATTTTCTCAAAAGTATTTAATGAAATTATGTTAAACTCAGAATGACTGCTCTCAAGCCATGTTTAACTTCAAAGTTTGCAGCTATTTCAGAACTGAAGGTTTTCTGTATCAAAAAGCTCATCTGCATTTTCAAAATTAGTTAGCCTGATAACGCTCACTGCCCCCTCCCCACAAACTTTTCTTGTCGGGGAAATGTCAATTCTGTTTCTGAAAACAGGGGAAAGTCCTGTGTGGGCAGTATCAAATAAGGACACAAACAAAGCTATAGTAACAAGCAAAGGAGAAGTTTTTTTATAAAGCAGATTAAACTGAATTAGGTTGAAACAGCAATTTAAATGAGGAAGAATTATATAGGCAAAAATAAACCAGATGGTGTCACTGCACAGCTTGTTTTGAGACTGGAACAAAGTTCAGCAGAAGCATAAAGAGTCCCACAGGCTCTAGAGGAGTTATTAGACAAGTTGAGTGTGATATCTGATCTTCTCTGTGTAAACAGTATTATAAAGCAACTTTACAAAAGAAACCCAGCAGCATGGGTATAATTTCAGGTTCTATCCTTCAAGAAAGTTCTGAGAAAAATGGAAAAAGAAAAAATAATCAATCGGGAGTGGTGATCATGGTTTCTAGCTATCAGGAGAAAGAAAAAAAAACAAAAGGAATTTCATTTAACGTTTATTTGAAGAAAGGAAAAAAAAATGGAAGACAGGTGTGATGGTACAGCCCTTTGAACTTATCAATGCATAATATGTTGCTGCATAAGATGAGAGGAATTTTCTTGTCCGTGGTGGGGAGGACAACTAATAAACTTAAGGGAAATAATATTTGTACTAAAAATGTCAAAAGAAAATACTCTGCCTTTCAAACCCTTTTTAGTAGTAAGGATAGCTAAATATTACAGGTGGTGTTAATCGGGAATGTTTTAGATTCTTAATCACAGATGTTTTAAGAGAAAATATTGGTATGTATCAAGATTAACACAGATGTAGATAGATACGCCTGTCCTTAGGCTGGTGTATAGAGCAGATCACCTCTTCACCTCCCTTATCTTGTTTTCCAATTCTACATACACCATTTTATAAACACACCAGTCATACAAAAGAAATAAAACTGTACTTGAGTCAAATGATTAAAGTTTCTATAAAATGAGAGACGTTCCTCTAGTAAAAATATGTAGACAGCAGAGTTGCAAGTTCCCCACTTGATTGCTTTTTTTGATGGAAATGAGGACAGTGGGAGATTCTGAGCATGAAAACACAGCTACCAAACAGATAAAATCAGGTATGATTTAGGTGTTAATGTAACAAAGGTTACATCACAGGCTAGATTATTTGAAAACAGAACGACACAGGTTTTAGACTCTAGGCAAACATCAGGTAAGTGAAAACTATCTAGCAGAAGGCAGGCTGGAGGTTAGCAACTGCATCACTTGCACATGCTGAATCTACACCTGCCAAAGACTGCCTACTGGCTGAAAAAATTCCAGCAATTCTATTCTATGCAAGCTCTCAAACTAAAGTTGTAGTAATCATTGCTAAACAACACAGCTAACATTGTCTGCCCTCAAAAGAAGCAGATGCAGTTGAGTAGGTTGATCAGACACTGCAGTGTGTGTGCATACATGCTTAATCTCACACACACACACTTTGCTATATGTTTATCTCTTTAAGAAACAAAGGTCAATAAATCTGGAGCATTGGACCATGTGGTGGAGAGTTTTCAATTGGCTTCTGGAGATGCTCTCAATCTAGTCTTCACACAGATGAAGCTTAATCACACTTCTGTATAGACACCTCGTGCCATAGCAAGACAGTCTTACAAGACAGAGCTGACATATCTTTAACACTGTACACTTCATGCCACATATACTGAATGGCCACAGTTAAGGTGACAGGTAGTGACGTAGAAATGAGAGGGCCACTGGCCTAACACAATTCTCCCTAGTCAATTAGATATGAACTTTCATATACCACTGTATTAAGATCTAAGTGCAATAAATAAATTAGTAACAAAACATCTTGTATTAAAGTAACTAATTGTGGACTTGAATTTTCCAAAGGAGACAAATTTAGGACTGTCAGTTCTTCAAAATTCTTCCACTGACCACATTATCACTTTTGTCTTGCAAAATGTGCTTCAGTTGTATTTCAGTTGTCTTTGGTCATATCAGACGAAGTCATTTTGCTGAATGGCTCCTTAGGAGACCTTTTGCCTTCAACTGCCCCTTCAAAGGGTTCTATCAAACTGAAGAGGGAAAGCAAGAGAATGGGACCCACACAATTGCTATTTACATGCAGGAGTAAGAAAAAAATTAGCACTGGAAGCTGTAGGACTACACTCAGCAGCAAGCTGCAAACATCAAATGGGAACTGAAGCCAGGCTGCGCAGCACTTAAGGAGAGTGCAGCATCACATTAGTCTACCATTCTCAAGTCAGTCTGGGCAGTTTGAATATGGTGCCAAGGCAGAGCTCCTTTTCTTCTAAGGAGATGAAAAAAGAAAAAGTATGTAGTCCTCTGACAAGCCCTTTCCAAACTTGGCCAGGGAACTTGAACAGCTGATAATACCTTGTAGCATACACTTATCAAGCGAGATTTTTTTCAGTACTTTGAAGGCTGTTGAAGCAACTGCAAAGGTGACAAACATCACTTTTGGTTAGCTGGCTCATTCTCTTTTCTCAGCAGTTATTTTCTCTACAAAAATTCAGAAATATGATTCAGAAAAAAAAAGAAAAGACAGACCAGAAGAATGAAAACATGGACCTGAATTCCAGGAAATATATGACTGTGGGATGAGCATGACAGAGAAGAAAGTAAGTTTCTAGAGTTATGGGACAGGGTTTGGCTTTAGGTACTCTGTTCCTTCAGGTCCTCTGTTTCCTGCAACAAATGAAGTCAACGCATTTCTGTATGATAACAGGAAAAACATCAGGACACAAGAATGTATTTTATTTGATCTATTCATAAAAATTCTTTTACTGCAGACATTCCAAATCACAACTGAACACACACATGTAAATCAGTAGTCAGATGCAGCATGTGTTTAAAAAGAGCCCTATAGGCCTCCTCTCCACCACACAGCAATTTGCACGAAGAACAAAGTTTAATGCAAACATATTACTTGCAATCTTGAAAAAGGTTAGTTCCCTGTAAAAATCCTGAATTACTACAGTACCATTTTTATTTCTTTCCTGGAGAAAAACTGCACTTGCAAATTTTGTATCTGAGTTTGCATTACAACACTTGTTGAGCATACTGCAATACATCCTCAGGTCACAGAAAAAACACCCAACAAAAAAGCAGACCACTTCTATTTGTAAATGATTTAGTTCTACAATGTAAAGTCATTACACAAAATCTTAGCCCATGGAAAGTTTTCCTGAGAAGGCTTTTTTTTTGTTTGTTTTAATTTAGTACTTTTTAGCAGCAGCAAAGACAAGGAAGTCCCAGAAAGTGTAACAAGGGACTTAAATAGATATATATTTTAAATGTGTTTAAGTGCTATAAGTAATCTGAAGAGGTTATATTTTAAGTTTATTTTGGTACAAAGACTAAGTAGACAACTGTATTCTAAAAGACACAGGCCTAAACAGGAACACTCGCATACTTTTAACACTTGGGCATCAATTTTTTCTCTTTATTATAAGTTGCAGATGTTCTAGGTACTTCTCAATACATTTGTCGCTTGCAAATTGCCAAGGAAAATTATTATTTAGGATGAAGTACAAAGATAAATTTAGTTTTTATCAACTTATTTCAACCTTCCTACCCATAATCTTAAGGAATTTTATATTTAAAAATCACCTCCTACCACAGTTTTTCTATTTTTGATAGCTTTTGAAGAGCCTCAAAAAATTTTGAGACAAGCCATAAAGAGACAGATCACTTCATACCATGTTTGAATATACTTATTTCAAAAGACAGGAATGAGTTTGTCAATATTTTTAACAACCGAAGTACTTATTTGCTCTAAAATCTTCCCGTTAATTTCTAGATACAACACAGCAGCACATGCTTTTAACTTCTAAAACCAGATCATGTAACTCTTACATAAGAACACTTAGATTGCAACATTCCTGAGACAGGGAAGGTAAGGGTAAGAATGGCACAGAAAGCAACAGACCTTTTGGTGACTACAAAGAGATATATATACTGGTTTTAAGGCAAATACCAACTTACTCCTGGAGTCTGTTACAGATGCTAGTCAATACTAAATCTTTCACCAGAAGGAACAAATGAGTAACAGACAATTAGAACTATTGTACAGTAGAGCTTTTGCCGATTTTTTTTTTGTATTAGGGTATAAAATTAAGAAGTAAAAGTCTACCTATAATGTAACAAGTGGCACCATAAAACAGCTCAAAGAAATATGATTTGCTTTCTCCCAAAGCTTGATTACAAGGCCAGTAATTCTTTAAATATAAAAATGAGCCTAAGTGTAGATTTAATCCAACATTAAGTAATACATCTTCATTGAATAAAGAAAAAAAAGGCTTCTAAGACAATAACCAGATACTGATTTACATAAAGCCATGCAATGTAAATAAACATAAAGCTAAGTACCTATTACTTGAGAATTACTATTAAACCTCCATTTTGAAATACCTTCTAACCAATCCATCAGTACGGCTGTTTTCTTATCAGAGCTAGTCACATAGTTCAGTATTTATACTTCAAGAGTAACCAAAGACCCCAGTTGATGCCTTACCATGCTAGGAGCTATCCAGCAATACAGACATGTACAATTCCTACTCCTAGCAGTATTGACTATTAAAAATATATATATAGTGCTTTCATTGTCATGACTACTACAGTATTTCTCTCTATAGACAGTTCCATCATAGATCAAAGAAAAATATATTACAGAAAAAAAGCTTTATCTAAATTAAACTATCTTTATTGT
>JAAGNO010006067.1:18245-28428 GCA_033439905.1 Ceryle rudis | reverse complement strand
AAATTCACAACAGAAAATTAAAAAAAGGCTGGTATAAAAAATTCTATTCTAAATAATAATAATAAAAAAATCTGTATTTCTATAGCCCAAACTTCAGCAACTCTTAAGAGTAAAAAAAACCTACCAGTGGTAGAGGCTTTATCTCTATTGGTAGATTTGAACCTAGGATTATTTACAAATGCTCAGGAAAGTTATTCTTCCTGCATTTGTGCCACTTTCACCAGAATTCCCTATCCTAGCCGTCTATTCCATACAAACTGATTAAAAATTAGCATATTAGTCCTATTAATACTATGCAGTACACCCCTTCAGAAACATTGGTGGATACGTACAGTGTACGCCAAAATTTGGTATTCTGCTTTAACAGTATAAGCCTGTGTAATTTACTATCGTACATGAAGCTAGCTAATACATGTATGAAAACGAAGCTGCAGGAGTATGAAAAAGCTTTTCATTTAAATAGTAATCATCTCTTTTGATAGTAGTTTTCCTGATGGAGAGACACTGACTAATAAAATACTTCAACATCATCCACATTACCTTAAAAAGGACACCTCTTAAAATTCCAGCTTTCAAGAAGGCATTGGGGTTCCAGTTATCACAGGACAAAAAGAGGAAAATGATAACATGCTAATTTAAATAAACAAATAATTCCACAAAATTTTGTGCATGCTATTCTGGAAGTGCAACACAGCTGGTTGCTTGAGGGCTTTCTGAAATTCTCTTCTAAAAAGAGTCTAACACACTTGCTGGACAGCTCCAGCAACAGTGGTGGCTGACATGATTGAGATAACCTTTAATGAACCTCATCTGAAGTGGCCACTCTTACACTGAGAGCATCCAGAAGATGGAAAAGGCAAAAATTTCAAGATACTCGCCCTTTCTCAGTGCTGTTCTTTCTTCCTCCTCCACCAAGCCTGGGGGCTCTCCCCAGTCTCAGCAGATTTTGCTCCCGGCAGAGTTTCCTGCAGACACTGAGCACACTAGTGTACTCAAACTACTGCACAGCTGAGTAGGATCTTTTTGGACCAATTCCTCTTTTGAAGTGGATTAGACAAACTGCATAGTCAGATAGTTACCTGAACAGCAAGAGGCTGCATGGTCCAAACACCTGAAGATTAACCTAGAAAAGTTTTTCATTCCAAATTCGGAGAGAACAAAATTAATAAGTACATGTATCCCTTTTTCACCTGAAATTGTTTGATATAATCCCCGCACTTGGGATTCAATAAAGCGGGTAGTATAAAAAGGTGAAATTAGAACCATTTCACCTCTAACTCTGTTGAATTGACAAGAGGTTTAAATTTAAGCTTATGTCCATCACTTGTTTTAACTATTGGATGCTGAAAACATCTGCAGCCTCCCAAATACCTCTACTTAGTCCAAAAAAACTTAGCATTACAAAAAGCTGATGAAAAATAGTTTCATGTCTATAAGAATTTCAAACTACAGTCCCAGGAAAAAAAGTATAATAGATAATATAAAATGGATATATATTCTGCTCATGTGTATCAAATCACAACCAGAAAATAGTCACCCGTATTAAATATTTTGTTATAAGGTCTTAAATAAAATCTAAAATACTAGAACGATGAATAAACATCAGCTTCACATCAGATAACTGTATTTCCTTGAAAGAAAGTATAACCTAATTAACACTTTTTCAACCACTGACAGACTGAGATATTCATAATAAATTGAAGTCAACAATTTGAAAGGCATTCAAGTAAGAGAACTAATCACTGATTTTAATGATCAGAATTCTATAACGTGAATAGCTGAAAATGAACAGATCCATGTCACCTTCTGGAATAACATCAGCTTAATTACAAGTACTTCGTAGCATAACTTTTGAGTAAATATACTAAGGTAAAACCATAACTTACCAATAATATTACTGCCTTTGAAATGTTACATTTGCCCATCCTGCCATACTCTTTCATCTAACCTTTTTTAAACCAGCAAATTTATTTTGGGGTAGACTCCAGTGCTATAGCTTCATTATTTTTAAGACTATATGTCCACAGATAACATCTGGTCTTTTACTTAAAAGTCGGGATCAAAAATTCTTTCATTGATCCAGAAAACAGTTTGACTGGACACTCACTGTAAGCTTACCCGATACCAATCCACTGAAGATTTCTGATCTTGGACTTACCTGTCCATGGCTTTTTCCAGACAACACTAAAACTGCCAAATTATCTGAAATGTAATTTTCTATCCTTTCCTTGACTTTAAATACACTCACTTCTGGAAGCTACTGCTAGACTCTGGCTTTAACACAATGTGATGTAGAAGTCCTGAGGAGTCAGCATATTCTGACAGCGAATTGGACACGATGGGAGGACAAAAATGAGGAAAGCATAAATGATGGCAAAAGAACAAGGTGCAATCACCAGTTTTTATCACCTTGCATTTCTACCAGCTTTAGGCAGAATGTATTCTGAGAGTATATCTTTTTTCTTTTTCCTGAAAGACTGCAGCCCAAAAGAGAGCTCACACTGGAGCAGGAGAAAAAATGTAAGGAGGAAGGAGCAGCAGAGAGAAAACGGTGTGTACTATCCCCAACACACTTCCCCTCCACACCCCCTGCACTGCCCAGGGAGCAGGGTAGAGGAGTCCACAGTACAGAAGTTGAGCTAGGAGAAAGGAAACGTGTCATTTTAATGTTTGTCACTACCCAAATTTATTTTAATTGGCAATAAATTAATTTTACCCAAGCTGAGTCTGTTTTGCCTGCAACAGTAAATCGTAAACAATGTCCACATTTTTCTATCAGTCCTCGAATTTTCTCATCCTATTTTCTCCTTCTGTCCCACTAAGGAGGGGAATAAATGGCTGGGTGGGAGTTCGGCCCCTAGCCAGGGTTAATTTACCACACCAGTACATGTAACTGTGAGAAGAATCTTTTCACTTACTGGAAGAAGTAGGTTTCTTCTTTTCTGGACTTCCTGTATCTTCCATTTCTGTTTCAGTGCTCTCATTGGCTGTAGCTGCTGCCTTTCTTTTTTTCTAAAAAATAAAATTAAAATAAAATAAAAAAACATGCAACTGAACTGAGCAGAAAAGATCACACAAAGTAGAAAATATTTCTTCACATATTATAGAACACTTCCAATTGTAGAGAACATTTACTCATGTATTACTGCAAGAATACCAGTACTAGGCAACAGAAAAAAGTTGAGTTCCCCTATCTGCAGATGACATTAGGAGTTGAAATTTTAATGTACGAAAACAAGTTCTTATGATCAAAACCTGTTATTTTATTTACATCGAGTAACTGTTACAAAAGAAGAAATCTGAAAATCTTAAAGAACATAGAAAAACATTTTACCTAAAGTTGCTGTTAATTGCCTTTTTTTTAAAAAGCAATTACATCTCATTAAATTCACGTTTATCTGGATCTTTGCTACTTTAGGCTTTCTTTACGCAGCTTAAAAGTAGCTAACACCCACTGACAGTACTTTATTGGGGTTTTTTTCTAATAACAACTAAGGGTTCTGTTCCAAAGAGAGGTACTTGGGAAATCTGAACTCTATTCAAGGTACATTATCTTAAAACCTCTAAATGGATAGAACTGTTATTATCTGTGTATTACAATTAATCTTACTATTGTAAAGTATTCTAAAGGTAGTTATGGAAGGATTATTTTTTTAAAGTCACATGATTTTTGCAAAGTTGAGATGGCCTGTATCTCTACCAGACATAGATAACCTCGATGAACATTGGATGAGTCGACCTTTTCCTTTTTTTTTTTTTTTTTAATTATGTGAGACTAGAGCTTTAAAAGTGACTACAACTTCACATAGCTCATGAGAGAAGGGGAGAGTGCATTACATCCTTTCCAAAGTGTTGCTTCATGATTACCATCTAAACCCTGCTGGGCTGAACAGATTGGTTCGATAATTACATACAATAACTGCAGTGGGCAGGTAACCCTCAGCTGGCACAGGGCAGCTCCCCTGTGAGAACTTCCATATGCAAACTGCACTGATGGAGTGCATTAGGTACATCTTTCCTGCCGGTGCACAGGCCTGATTACCGCCAGCCAAGACTCCAAGGTTAGCATGTCAGCAGATTTGTGATGCATTAGGCAGGAATAAACACAGACACTTTTGTTCATTCTGACCAAAATTAAGGAGGACTATTTCAGCACTGTATTGCTTTTTTTATGCGAGATAATGCATTCCTCCCAATTGTACTAGGAAACATTTTAAACGCTCATCAGAGAAACAGATATCCAATACCTGCTACACAAAAGCTAATACATTTATCTTGTTTCCAAGCTTATTTAATAAAAAGCGGTTTCTTAATCTTGATGCAGGTGAATTCCATAGTACTAGAAATCATGCAGCATTCATCTGACAAAAGCAACACCTGCGCATCTGAAGCTGAACATTAGAAGGAACCACAAATCACTCAGAACCACTTTTTCCAGTTTAGTTTACTCCCAATATTCTCCAGCAAGTCTTCAGCAACAAACAAAAGTAAGATATGGTCCTTGCCTTAAATAATTTTTTCAAGGGCTCCAGATACTTCCTTCAACACATGATACTGTTAGCTTCTCATTTTCCTAGAACTATTATAAAATATCGCATGCACAAACCAACATGCATTTACTATACAGACCACTCCCCACACCACCCCCCACCCCCACTCCGAAAAAAAAGCCTCCAGCAGAACTGGGGACTGTCTTTCATTTACTTACACATCTGGGGAAACCTCAGTCATGCTATAGAAAATTTTTTTTTTTTTTTTAACTTTTAATATAACAGACATCTGTGAGTTTTAGCCAGATACCAATGCTGAAGAATGACCGATATTCCAGAACAATCATGCTTATATGCAACATATACTACACATCAGGGCTGTATTAGCTATCCAAGCTGAAAGCACTGCAGAATGCTACATTATAAGATTTTTTTTTTTTTTACACAGAAGCTAGCAATATTGTCTCCTAGTTATGAAATAGTGTAACTTAAAGACACCAAATAACACTGTTTTAAGAAAGTATGATAGATTGCCCCAAGTTAATTGAAGAGTAGGTATCTTAAGACCTGTTGTGATTAAGAGATCAGTACAGCCAAAATGCCACAAATACTCTATATTAGAGGTCACCATCTTCTCAAGGGTAGATGCCAGACTGCATTTGTCTTTTCCAAATTAAACATTAAGCATGCCAAAAGAAATTCAGCATGTGCTAGAAGACATTGGCTTTCAGAGGTGAGATGCTACTGATGAATGCTAAATTATTTTTATGGAAAGCAGCTTCTAACAAAGTTTGGAACTTGGAGCTTATCTTTAAAACAGTCATCAAGTTGAGCTTCCTGTCACAGCTGAAAATACATAGAATTTTAACTAGCATTCTATGTTCTTTCTTTCTTCCTCTGTGTATCCCAAGTGTCCAGCAATTCTCAACTAGAACAAATTCTCTTCCCATTCTCTAAGCCTCTCACTAATAACATCTGATATCTCCTTGAAGAAAAACCTAGTAGCATGAGTTCCCAAACAAATTCTGGGAAGGGAGACAACATGCTGAAGACCCTCTTTCCATTTATTCTTGAAAAAAAGTGCAAAATACACCTTGGAAGGATGACTGATACAATCTATTCTACCCTATCCTATACCACAGCTGTTACAAGTCCTAGAAAATCCAACAGGGATGGAAGAATCGTCTGTCCTGGTGTTTGGTCAAAAGCAAGCAGGCTATGTCAAGCTGATTTCAAGCAAACAATCTTATTTTATCTGGACACTAACAGTAGCTGGCACAAAGTAGCTGGCACAAAATCCATTGCAATATGAAGTGGACAGCTGAAAATACTCAAACAGGCCAGTAACACTCATTGTTACTGTGCTTGAACAAGTAAGCTAAGTATTTGTGACAAATGAGCAAGCTGACCGTGCATATGGTTCCTCAAAGTAAGAAGAAAAAACACACAAAAAAAACCAACAACAAAAAAAACCACCCACAGCACAACAAACCCATACCACACCAGCAAATTCCCATGTAAAAGCTAATTCCAGATCGATGCTCATACACAAAAACCTATGGAAAAGTATTATCTCACCCTTTGCGAATGGTCTTGACTAATACTGGGTAAAGAAACATGACTTCAAAAATTTTATTCCATTGGAAAAGTGCACCAGCCATCTCTACTGGACAAGGACATTAAAGGTCACAGATGTTGGCTATGCAGCAGCCAACTGATTCAGCAACAAAACCAACCAATCATTAAAACCAATTTTTCTCCCCCCAAAAAACACATGTCTCAAGCCATACTGATCCACAAGATGAACAGAAGAAATTATGTTAATGAACTCTCCTTTTAGACAGATCTTTACACTCCATTCAACAGAAAGCCCTCACTGCAGGGAGGTTGGACTAGATGACCTCTCAAGGTCCCTTCCAACCCAAAACATTCTGTGACTCTATGATTCATTGTTCCATTTTTTTGACCATTTCTTATAGTTATTATGAACTATTTTAACATATAATTTCCCTAAGGCTTAAAAAGTTCGTATGCTGTATTCAAATGGCAGTCCAAATTTAGAGTTTAAGGCTTCTAAAATACAATGAATAAAATACCCCCAGCCTACCACTATACTTAAGACTCATAAATAACATATTAGATCACAGTGAATTCAATATGTGAATTCCAGAATCAAATACTTGGCAGATGTATACTTAAAACTAAGCTTTGAACTAGTTACAGAAAGGAAACTAATATAAAACAAGAATAGACTTATTTTACCATACATGTCTTTTGACCTATCTGGAGTTTTAAAAATTTAAGGAAATTAATTGAATGTTCACCTGTTCAAATGTCATTACAGCTATATACATACATTCTGTTATCACAAAATATTATCCATTATGAAAGCACACCTATAAGCATCATTCTGTATTAAGTTTTAGTAACAAATTTGTGAAGTTAAATTAGGAAAATAATGCATAAGAGTAGGACTTCAACATTTCAATATTTGCTTATTTCCTACTGGATGCCGGTATGACACCTACTTCCAATACCACTAAACTCTTATTTAGCTAAAAAAAAAAATGCATTAAGAGTAATAACCTTTTGCATGGGATTCATTTGCAAGTCTCCGTTCTCTGACAAACCAAAGTCAAGTACTCCATCATCTTTTTGCCCAATGGCCTTAAGACCTTGCAGAAGTATTTCTCGGAAATGCTGATAAACAGGTTTCTCTTCATAGCTCAGTAGCTTCACTTTTTCCATATATTTGGCTATTTCATCTAAAGAAATGGTACCTCCAATTAATTTCTATTTGAAAACATTTTAATAATTCACTTTTACCACGAAAGAGACAGAAATTATGCATAAGCTTTTTTGAAATGGTTATTTATAAACTCATAATTATGACTTTACTACAACATCTTTCAGAAAAAAAATTATACCAAGGTTCATTACCCAGTGGTGACAACATCACTGTTTTTTACACTTCCATTGCAATGAAGAAAAGAGTCACTCGTAAAAAATGTTAATAGGCCAATCTTCACCAATAAATGCTTGTTTACTTCTTATGTCTATATTAAAAAAAATGTTGAAAAGGAAACTAAATGCTATCTCAGAACTTCATCAAGACTGAAACATATATTTAAAAAAACATATGAAACATTTGACCACCGAAAAAACAGACAAGTCACACTTGACTGAGAAAAACTCTTCTGATCACCAGGAATAGCTGGAAATAAGTACCTATTTAAAGTTTAAGATCCCAAGAGTGTATTTCTAATAGGTTTCATAAAAAAAAAAATATAAATCCACTCAGCAAATCGCCACTGCAAAATATAAACAATCTAGACTTCAAGTTCACATTACATTACATTTTGAATCTCTAAAATTTAGTTGTAAAAAAATCAGCTTACACGTTTCATGTTTGCAAATACTTAATACTGTCTTTAGCCAGAGACAACAGTGCCTGCAATTCTTATAACTGCAGCCAAAGGAAGAGTCTAAACATCTCCTCATCAATTTAATTAATGCCACGTTGTTGTTGATAAAGCTAAGAAAAATAGGTACAAATTTAAGTAAACAAGAATGACTTAAAGAAGCAACAGATTAGAGTACAATGTCTGAGACACCTCTCATTAAAAAAAAGCTGCTGACAGTCTGACAACACCTCACCTTTTGCAGCAACTGAATTGATGTGTTTTTTACCTGAACACAGAACAGCAAAGCCTTCCCTTGTATGCACTCAACATACCTCCATGTAAAATGAATTTCAGAGCCTTACCCATTGTATAAAGTTATTCACAATTTGGTGATGGCACCCAAACAGATTGACTTTTTTTTTTTTTTTAAAGAAAAAGAACATTAAAACAAATTATTAGAGAATGCTTAACAGATGGTACAAACCAAAATATTTGAATTTAAAATAGTCCTCTTACCTGGCTTATTTTTCCCAGGAAAGCATTTGTCCATCAAAACTGAAATATTATCTCTACATCTGAAAAACAAAACTATTCAAAACTATTGTTTCTTTCAAAGTTTGAATCTTGCACTGTTCTGACAGACTTCTTAAGTACCCAGGTTAAGCCACTGTCAAGAGACACAAAACACTACTAGATAAACCATTGGTATGACTCAGTACAGCCATTTTTAGAAGCAGAGCACATTTGAGAACCTGATGAATGCCAGACAAACTATCTGAAATACGCTAAGTTTTGTTCAACAGTTTTTGATGCCTATAAAAGCAAGCAATGAGAAGACTGAAGGAAAAGAACTAGTCCATTTTAAAACCTCACATACACATGTTCTCACCTCTTCCTGCTAGAGGACTCTTTCTCTAGCTGATACTATTCAGAGCAGATCCCCTGCCAGAATAATAACTGGGCGGAAACAGGAGGAGTTTCACTAGCATTGACAGAGCCCAATGTGTTAAAAGTAGTGATAAGGAAGGCAGATAACAAATACTTGTTAATGAGACAGAAACTGCTGTGCTGGGACAGCTTGCTTCATATTAAGCATCTGACAAGACAGAGTTGAGCTGGGGTGTGGGGAAGACAAAGGAATTTAATAGTGGGGGAGAGGGACAAGAAAATATTTTTTTTTTCTTAAATCACACATTAGTAACTCTCTTGATAGAATGATGCTCAAAGACATTTAAGATCCACCTTTAACTCTCATCTCTGCCACTGCCTTCAGAGCATGAAGTTATAAAGTCTCCTCGTACTCCAAACTTCAGTTCTCTTTCTGTAAATTAGGACTAATGGTTGCCTGTGTACTGATAAGTGTGCTTTTTGGCTGTCGTGGATAAATAGGAATCTAACATATGCAAAATAAGACAGAGTAGAACAGTACAAGTAAAGTTACATTACAACCCAAGAATACATGAGACACAATGAAGGGAATCTGTGAGGCACACAAAGCAATAGCATACTCACCAAAAGGGAACATACTGAAAGTACAAACCATTTCTACATTAAGACATTTTTCATTTCTATTTTTTATTTCAATAGAGAAAGAAAACAAGTAGTTTCTAACCTGATTTTGGAGTCTCTGACAAAATTTGGATCTTTCAAATTATCCTCCCATGGAAGATGGCCACTAAGCCAATGAATCATACAGTAACCCAAGATCTCCAGATCACCACGTCTCGATGGCGCTAAATAAATACACACACAAAAAAAAAGAACCGTAACAGCACCTAATAAAGTACACACGGTTTAACAACAGTTAAAACTTGTAAATACATTAAGACAATTGTTAGCATTGGCTAACACTTAAATACATAACACTACTGTATCTGTTATTTATTTTAGAGTGAAAGCAAGGAAGGAAAAAAATATTGATCCCATATCTAGAAGGATACCTTTATCTTCAAGTCCTTTATCAATCTCTTTCTTCTACTTAAGGATATGACATGCTGCAGTTATCCCAATTTGGGAAGCTTTTTAAGTACTCCAATTGCAGAAAAAAAATAGAACAAGTTACTGAAGTGACTGACTTTCTGTTCAAAACAGTTTTTACTTCCCTTCTTCTGAAAAAAGGTAATAGTGCTAAAATCCCAGCTCCTGACAAAAATATTCCAGGATGCTGAAACAATTTATGTGATCTGAAAACTGAACAGAAGACAATAATAGATCACATCCCTAAGCCTTGCAAAAAAAAAAAAAAAAAAAACCAAAAACAACCCACACATACAACCAAAAAATTACACC
>JAAGNO010006066.1:20428-30857 GCA_033439905.1 Ceryle rudis | reverse complement strand
CATCTTGTCTGCAACCGGGATGTGGACTTGTGATGGTCATCGGGGCCGGGCCTCGGAGCCCGCAAAGGGGGGAGAGCGGGGCCGGCTCTATGGAGCTGGGGCATCTTCACATAGAGCCAGGTCACCCCCTCAGCGCAGCTGAATCACACCCCATAGAGCGGGGTTATTCCCCAAGGAGCCGGGTCACCCCCTCTTAAAGCCAGGTCACCCATCACAGAACCAAGACAACCCCTCGCAGAGCCGAGTCATCCCCCCTGAAGAGTCGAGTCACCCCCTCATAGAGCCAAGTCACCCCTCACAGAGCTGGGTCACCCCCCATGGAACCGCTGGACACGGCAGTTTGCCAGAGGAAGCCTTCATCACCCCCTCCCACCACCAGGGAGAAAAACCAAGGCAAAGCCCACAGTGTCCACCATTTAACCCCATGAGGGTCCTGAGGCATTTTACACACGACATAACTTTGTCCCCTGCACCGTTTTTCAGGAGGCTTTTGCTGTCTGGTTTCAGTGACAGCTACTCCTGGGGAGGGGACCGAGTCTCCGCTTCCCAAACCCATGCCCATTCCAGTGCAACCTCAGCTACTTTAGAAGTTCTCATCCACAGCTTTCTATGCTGTTCAGGGCACATTTGGTACGAGTGGTGGTGATTCACAAGCTTTCCTTAGTGTCAGGGTGGTTATTGCATCCCAGAGATGAAAAAAAAAAAGCAGCGTTTGGTAGTAGCAAAACTTGGGACAAAACCTGGCGATCTGAGTTGCATTACCCCCCTAACAGGTGGGTAACCTGCAGAGGCACCAGCACGGAATGATTGTCACAGCCATGCATGGAAGTTGTGCCCACTCCCCAGACTGGTGTGACAGAGAAGCAAAAGCCACCTCAATTCTCCCACCATCCCTGATCTCTCTGCAGAACAGCACAAGCACCTTTGCTCCTGAGGAAACAGAGGATGCTCGGCATGTCCCACGAGGCTCTTCCTAATCGGACCCCTGCCATAAGCCCTGGCTGCTGTCACCCACGTCATCTGCAAGCTGTCAAACTCCTCAGGTAGCTGGGACCCTTCTGCAGGCCACTGCCTCTTCCAGCCTCCCAGTGATGATGCTGTGGGGATGAGTGTTGGGCCTGGAGTGCCTTAGTCTGACTCGTGACTTCTGTCCCACCGTGTTCATTTCCCTGGCCTGACTCGTTTGCAGGCCCAAAGTTATTCCTAAGACCTAACTTAATTTTTCTCATGGGCAGCTTTAGCCCATCGATACTTGTTCTGTCCTCATTGACTAATGAGAATAATTAGTCTCTGGTCCTTTTATAGCACATCTGCTCTTTTTAAGATGCTATCTCTTATAGCACTCTTTTAATCTATAGAGAGGGCAACAGTTGCATTTAATTAATTGCTCCCTAAATAAACTAATTACTGCCAGTAATTTCAGCGCACTTTGCACGCAGTTCAAACGCCTGTGCAGAGATCTGAAAGGCAGCCTAATGACAACAAATGAAATCAAGAGGACAAAATATAGTTTATCTGTAGAGAGCCTACTTAAGACTATTGTTGTTTAAGTATCACAGACGGTAGTGGTTAGTACTGAACTCTCTACATCATGGTTCTTCTTCTTCTTCTTCAGTTTTGCTTCAAGGTTGCTTAGGCTATGTGCTAAAGATATTGAAAGGCTATGCCAGGAATAAAACCAATTTTAGCTTTTTATTACTTTTATGGGTCAAATGTCATTGTCTAGCAATTTATCACCGTATCTTTGCTCGGAAAGATGAACGATGGAGGTTCTTTGCCTAGACCATTCATTTTGGTTCCTATGCCTGGACTCCCGTACAGCAATAAACAGCTTCCTGGCTTCCCAGCGAATATGTCAAAGCAATTCTCTTCTCACCTGAGCCCAGGAGGGAAGCAAGGAAAGACAGTGTTATAACAAGGACTTAGCAAACACTTGGGCTGCCTTCAGCAAGTTTAGAGCTTGTTTTCTGGCTTCTAACATGAGGTTCACTTACTCCAAGAGCAACTCTGTGAAGATCAGTTACCTGTGAAGGAGAAAAAGGGTTTTATGACATATTTCTATATTGCAGTGACGTGCCAGAGCTCTGTTGTGAGCACGGTCTCGTCCTGCTAGGGGCTGTACAAACACAGTGTGCAAAGAGCCATGATCCCCTAGACTTTGCAACATAAATTTTTACAGAAGGAAAGTGCTAATTAGTATCCACAGTTGAGGAGTCAGTCGATGGCCTGGAGAACTGGCAGCTGGCCAGCCACAACTTTGATCAGGCCTTCTCACCATTTGGGAAGCGTCCTGTGCCTGCCAAGTCTGTGGGATAAACAGACCAGCAACAGGCAGGAGCCAAACCATTTGGAGGTTTTAAGCACAGTGTTCAGGTTAAAACCACCTGCTGTCCTCCGGCATCACCAATAGATTGATTATTCGCGGTGTAAATCCTTCCGTCAGTTCACGCATTCACAATCCTGCACCCACAAATTCTTGGTTTTCTCACACGATTCAGGTCTTGGGATCAAACTGCCCAGGAATATTGCATCATCTTCCTGTCATTCCGCATTCAAGGCCACTCTCCAGGCTTTTTGTCCCTATCTCCAGCTTGCTCCGTCCCCAGGAAGCAACCCATAATGTGCTGCCATCAGGGGAGGGTAGGTTCCCATCTGGTTGTCATGACCCTGAAAACATCTTCCATCTTACATGACCACAAACCCCAACCAAACCTGGGTATTGCTGGGAGCAATAGGCTGCTGAAACACTGACCAGCTTTCTGTACGCATCCCCAGTGCTTCACCAGTCTGAGGCACATCGGTGCCATTTCTAGACTGAAAACTCTTTCAGCAACCTTTTAGCAGGGTCTGTTGGGACAGGACAAGGGGTGATGGTCTTAAACTAAAAGGGGAAGGTTCAGACTGGAGAGAAGGAAGAAATCTTTTATGATAACTGTGATGAGAGCCTGGCCCAGGTTGCCCAGAGAGGTGGTCGATGCTTCATCCCTGGCACCATTCCAGGTGAGGTTGGGCAGGGCTCTGAGCAACCTGCTGTAGTTGCAGATGTCCCTGCTCCCTGCAGGGGGGTTGAACATGACCTTTGAAAGTCCCTTCCAACCCAAACCAGACTGGGATTCTATGTTTCTGTGAACTGTAGTTCAGTGGACACGACACACACCAAGGGCGCAGCCTCTCAGGGATGCAATAAACCACACATACACTTGAAATAGGGTAGCAGAGGACATTTGGTATCACTAAAGGATCTCACTACTTCTGCCAGTGCTTTTCTCCACTGTGGAAACACAGCGTTAGGGCTCCAGTGAAGCATCCCTCCAAGTTTTGCAGGCCCACACCAAGTGCCTTCTGCTTGTCACAGACCCTGGGAGCAGGTCTGGATGCAGCAGCCAGGTACAGTGACTGCATGACCTTGTCATCATCTGCCAAACACTGTCTTTCTCCATTCCTAAGGGCAGCACCTTTTCCTTTGCTGCTCCCTGGCATTTGTTCATGCTTTAAGCCCCCCAGCAGTAAACAGCACCCTGTGCTGACTTACCTTCTCATCGTGACAGCTGCTCTCTGGGCCTGATGGAAGTGCCCGGCGCTTTGCTCTGCCTCTTCCCTGACATTACAGAGGTGCCTCTTTTTAGACAATCTCCAAGTTGATCCCAAATATTCACGACAGCAGCCTGGAAGGGCTCCACTGCATCCTCCTCCTCTCACTGGGATGTGGGTACGTGCTCACAATGCCTCCGTCACCTTAGCTGGATTTAAATGCAAACATTTTGTTTAGGTGAGAAAAGCAGCCTGATCCCCAGGTTTGTGCTCTTCCATAGCAGCCTTTCTTCCCTGGCTTTGATCACCCACAACGTGGGAACCATCTGGTTTGTAAACACAGCCCTCGCAGATATCTGCCCATGAGCAGGACCTTCCTTGTTTGATGTCCCACTTGCGCCCCAGCTCCCCGCTGCCGTGACTTACGGCACTGATTCAGGCAGGTACAGAGCTGAAGATGCCCTAGGGCCATGGTGTGAAGCTGAAGATGCTATGGCCTGCCACATTACTCTGAGAGGTTTATGTCCTTGAAGGTGACAACCTGAGTGCCAAGGGATGCATCTGCTTAAAAGAGTTAACAAAGCAACAACAGAGAGAAACTGCTTCTTAAAATAAGTGGTTTTAACCTGAAGAGATGAATTACCCAGCGTCACAAGGCAGCATGCTCCACACTTGCTGCCTTAATCATCCCCAGCCCATCATCGACACCGTCCACCAAGGCTCATCAGCCTTACATCATCACACATCAGCCTCAGCCACAGCAATGTGGCTCAGAGATGCTCTGAAGGCACGAGCGCTTGAAAGTTGCTGCGAGGTGGGGCTTGTCTGGCACGTCGCATCGCATTGCACCCGTCAGCTCCTGCCTCTGCACCCAACATGACGTGCCAGACTTGCTGGAACATGATCCTGTGCAGCCGCTGCTTTGGATGGAAGTGCCAATGAAAGGAAGAGATTAGAGAGGTGGGGGTATGTGTGTGTGAGAGTTTAAGGATGCTCATAACAGATTCCCTCATGCCCCAGTACACGGGGCTGTCCTCACCCCACAGGCATGGACACTGGCAGGGCTGCCAGCCTGAGGAGGCATGGGAGGAGCTGGGGGAGTAACCCTTTCATGGGCATCTTGGCCATGATGGAAATAGTGCTTCTGTTAGAGCCTTGGAAAGCCAAAAAGACTGCATCTCCTGGAAATGCCTTCCCCTTCAAGCTTATAGACCCCTTTAAGGTTGTCAAAAGGTTTGTAGGAAAAGTGCCCCATGTGCAGAAATCATGTTGAGTTTTTTGAAGTAAATCATATTTATCCACTATTTCTACCCTTTACTAGACCTTCTTGCTAACTTGTCTGTTACAAACCTGAAGCGTGCGGGGCCTGCAGCCTTTGTCATTCAATGCACCAAATGTTTTCTAAGCTGATAAAGCTCCATCTTCAAACTCCTCAGGCTCTTTTGGCCCCATGTCCTTTCCTGGATCAGCTTCTCTTGCTGCTGATCCTGGCTTGCTGTGTAATCTTCAGGAAGCAGCTGAGTGCCAGAAAGCAATGGCTGGAGGAACAGAAACAAGAAAGGCTGGCATCAAAGAGCAGAGTCCCATGCAGAAGGGCTCAGCACCAACCCACCCCCCTGAAAACTCACATGGCAGACAGTCCTTGCCCTGGACCCATGCCCACAGCAGATTCTGGCTCCTTTTGCTCCTGTTTCCTACCAAATCAAAGAAGGACTCTTCCCAACCACTCCAGAGACACATCACTTCATGAAAATTAAGATGGGTCTTTCAAATCAGGGATGGCAGGTAATGCAGGAGTGCAACGCAGGGTGTCCTACATCCGAAGAGCAAAAACTGGATTTGGTGTGGTTTTAAACGACAAAGGAGATTTTTCCTGACTCAGTTTGGTATTCACCACTACGTGTGAGATAATGAAGCATGGCAAGATGTCTGCTTGGACTCACAGGGAGAGCAATAGGAGAGTGAACCAGCATATCAATGGTTGTCCCATGGTGAAGGGCATCTGGAAGGCCAGGAGGAAGCTGCCACAGCCGTGGGCTGGCAACGTCAACCACAGGTAAGCACAGAGGATGGGAAGAGGAAGCCACCGGTGGAGACTGGGAGTTTGGGGGTAGCACCTGATGGGAAAAGAAGAGTCATCACCATGAAAGGACTGGAGCAAGCTTCTGTCTTGCAGAACGAGGCTGGAGCAGAGTTTATCCTGCTTGGAGCATCTTTTGCAGGGACACATGAATCTGTGTTACAATGCGTGGAGATGGTTATTGCAAAGCCACTTTATTTATGGTGTTTTTATTGGCAGGGGAGTGGGAGTGCAATACAATTTTAGCCACTCTGATGTCTCCATCTCCCTTACATCCCACCTCCATTGCCAGAGAAGGTTTTTTTTCTTCAAATTACATGATTTCTCAAACTGTACGAAGGGACATTCTGTCCCTGCGATGGTACAAGATTAGTCGGATGGTCTTGCTGAGCAGGGTCAGGTGTGGGCAGTTCTGGGAGAGCTGATTGTACATCTTCACCACCACCACTAGTCCTGGCACCCACCAGCTGCAGGCAGCAGGTTCTCCTCACATATGGCAGAAATTGGGTAGGGCCAAGGTCTGCGTGAAGCTCATCTAGGATGAATTTGAGCATGAAGAACAACATACTTCACACCATGCTCTGCAGGGAGCCTGGCTCTCAGTCACAACCAGGGTCCATAAGCAGCCTAGTCAGCAGCACTTCTGTGTTAGAGAGATCCTGCTGAAGATTGGGGAGTCTCCAAAGCTACTGAGCCCAAGACCACCACTCAGTTCTGCTCGACTTCTCAAAGCTAACACAAACCTCTCCCACCTCCCACTGGCACTGTCCTCTGGGTCACATAACCCTCGATAAACAAACCCAGAGAATGCTTTTGTCTCTTCATGTCCTTTTCAGATATTTTGGGTATTTGTGACAATCTCTCCTGTTTATATAACAAAGCCACAGCCCAGTGTTTGTGACACCATATCCATGGTAACCCTAATATAGCATGCACAGGCGACTCCATTTCATTAGGTGGCTCAGCTGCGGCAGCACCGGGGAGAAAATTTCTCTGGGTTGCTGAACTGCTCAAGCAGCCTGGTGGGAAAGGGCCTAGCTGTGCCCCCAGCACCTCCCAAAGAGCAAATGATGCTCTCCTTTCACTAACTTTGGCCTTTCTTCTGCTCTCCCATCACCAGCTCACCACAGCACAGTGTTAGGCACAGCCCATCTACCTGCTTTTCACTCTCCTGAAGAGCTGCAGGTGCATGGCTGGATCAGGAGAAGAGGGAGAAGAGATGGGAGCTGCTCAGCCTCCTCCATACATGGCAGTCTTCAACGCTGCTGCTGGAAGAGCAGTGGGACTGAGCCATAAAGAGCAGCTGAAGTCCAATTCTGTCTCTGACTTGGGGCGGCAGTGGGAGGTCTGACTGCACAGTTCAGGCTGGGTCCCCTTTGGATAAGGTCCTTGTGAGGGATGAGGCAGGGGACATTACTTGGTATAAGGGAGAGAAAATTTGGTCCTGAGGAAGACAGAAAAGAGAAAAAAGTTAGGAGAAAGCAAGAAGTTAGACTGAGCAGAGGCTTAGCAAGGGGGATGTTACAGCATTTGTTATGCTTGTGCTGTAAGGCACAAAATCATGCAGGAGAAGGGAATGGTTTTTCCCACCCACCACTGCTGGGTCAAGGTCTCCATCGAGTGAGAAGGAAAATCTTTGCTATGAGGTTATCAGAGCCTGGCCCAGGCTGCCCAGAGAGGTTGTGGAGTCTCCTTCTCTGCAGACATTCCGAACCTGCCTGGGTGATATGACCCTGGGTCACCTGCTCTGGGTGACCCTGCTGGAGAAGGGGGGGTTGGATGAGATGATTTCCAGAGGTCCCTTCCAACTTTTACCATTCTGTGAGTGTCCTGTCTCCACTGGCACCCACCACACCTGTGGGATAAGTAGCAACTGCTGCAGACATGAGGCCAGAGAAACTGTGCACAACATGGATTGGGGCAGGAGTGCCTGCAACCCTGCACAATTACCTATCCCCGTGAGCATCTCCCCTATGTGCCAGACATCTCTTCCCACTTCTCATGCCATTTCAGGTCCAGCCAGAGTCAGACACTCCCTAACTTCATCAGTGCCCTGGCAAATTCGATCCTGGCGCTGGCTGGCGACGGATGGGGGCTGCAAAGTGCAGAGCCCCCAGGACATGGGGAGCTGTGCGGGAGCAGACAACGAGCTTCCCTTCCCTTCCCTCCCCTCCCCTCCCTGCCCTCGCTCAAATTGCATTTCCATTTATGTTATCGAGGCAATGGATTATAGCTCGGAGGGGTGCTGCCTGCCTCAGTCCCTAATTTGGTGCATCAATTGTATTTAAACCTACTTACCTGTAAGTCAGCCTCTGTTCCAGGCAGGCAGCCCTTGCCTGCTGCCCATGGAGGCAGCTGCTTCCCCAAGCTCCTACCCACAAATGTCAGGTACCGCTGCTTTCAGGGCTCTGGAAGCCACAGCTTATCTGCCTTCAGGATTGGCTTTACATCTGGGGTCGTCAGTGGCAATGAAAGGCCACGGTAGTTCTGTCGCCAGGAGGGTTTGGACATACGGTTCTGTAGAGGATGGGCCAGCAACACTCAGTGGGGGATTAATGCTACTGCTGGCATTTGCACAGCATCCAGCACAGCTGATCTGGGACCTGGAGGACATATCTGAGCACTGTCCAGTAAAAATAGCCCTTCTCTGGGTTCACAGCATGCTCCAGGTATTCCTTGTGCATTACTGCGCCCTTAGCTCTTTTCTCCCAGGGGTTGGGCAGGCTCTGCCCGGAGCAGGGCAGGGGGTGTGCTGGGACACCAGTCTCTATCTCCAGCACAGGATGCTCCCATGTAACACCAGTGCAATTGTGCCCCTGTTACCCGCAGCAAGAGCTCACAGGTCGGCACAAAGCCACTGCTCTGTCTTCAAGGAAAGGAGCTGAACCCACAGCTCCTATCCCTCACCCTTCCCGGTGCTCCTCCTGGCTGCCAGCCCATGGGAAGCCACTCTGTGTCAGCCCTGAGTGGTCAGAGTTTCAGCATCAGGAACCTGGTATTTCTACATCTCACTGAAGTCTTAAAATAAACACCCGGAGCAATGAGTGGAAAGCTGGATCTTTGCTCTTTGCCTGGATTTATGAGCAACGACTGAGGAGAAACTGAAGGGGGGAGAGAGAGATACATAATTTTTTTTTTCTCTTTAAATAAATTCTCACTGCTTATCTGCAAGGTTCAGCTGTTTTCAAGCTGACCTGCCTGTTATGTTGTTCCACCACAAATTCCTTCTGTACAGGAAAGCTCAGGAGCTCCACTTGCACATGCCAGCAACCTGGGGCTTCATCTCTAATAGACAGAGGCAGAACTCATTAGCTAAAGACACCCTCCTACCCACCAGTGAGGATCATTCACCTTCCTACCATGCTGGCAGCTCAGCTTCTTTCCCTTTACAATGAGGAAAAAAAGCCAAGAGAGGAAGACAAGTGGGTGAATCTGTGCTTGGAGGAAGTCACAAATGGGGCAAGGGAAAAAATCTGGTCTCAGGGGCTTTTGTAACGCAGCCAGACACCTACTGGAGCAGCCAGGGCTGGAGGACCAGGGACATCCATCTGACGCTTTCAGACAAGGCCCTTAGGGTACAGTGAGTCCAAGAATGAGCCCAGGAGCCTCAGGCAAAGGGGGGGACGCTGCTTCCTCCTTCAGGAAGATGAGCAGAGCCACAGATGTGTTGAGGTGCAGACCCAGCTCCTCAGGCAGGGAGCCCAGTGCTCTGTGGGGGTTTGGTTCACATCTCCAGTGAGTGTGGCCACAACAACTGTCATAGAATGGTTTAGGTTGGGAGGGACCTTTAAATGCCACCTAGTCACCCTGGAAGCCTTCCCAGATGGCTCTAACAATCTCCTTCACATCACACTGGCAGGCCATGTGCTTTTAAAGCTGACACCAGCACCAGTGGGAATGCTGGTGTGGGACCTGGCTGTGTACTGGAGTCACTGTACTCGTGGGGTGTGGGATGGGGCTGAGTGATGTTCTTATGTGGAAGAGCTCAGCTCTCCAACTCTCTCTCTCTGTTTGGCCTTTTGTCTGATAAAGCTGAATGAGAGACCAAAACCTCTAACCAGCAGGTCACCCGACAAGGAGAGAGGCTCCAGATCAATTCCCACATTCCTGAGTAATGGTTGCAAAGGACAGTAAAACCTCATCGAACTGAGCGTAGAGATGCACACATTGATGATTCATTAAAACACCCGAGCACTGAGCTGAATCTATTTCCTCTCATTACACAGGGCTGGGAAACATGGATCTGCTCCTGTGACATTGCTGCAAGGACCACGAGTGAAACCCAAAACCCAGAGGGGACCGGAGGGGACTCCGCACAGAAGCATCTGAGAGCATCACTTGTCACGTGAGCCAACATTAATTAAACAAGACCACAAACTCCAAGACCAAAGCAAGGCAGTGTGTGTGTGTGTGTGTGTATCAAGAGCTTGAGGCAGTTCATTATAATTCCAATTAATGTTGGAAAGTTAATAGCTGAAAGAGAATACATCAGACTTTAAACAAATGAAAAGGGTAAGAGAAAAAAGGTATCTTTAACTGAAGCCAAAGCCCCAGCTGCTACAAAAGCAAAGAAATAACAAATATTTAACATCTCCAAAGGTCCAGGCAGGTAGGACCTTTGATGGGAGCCAAAGCAAGATGGAAGAGGAGCTGAGCTTTTCATGGGGAGCCTCATTGTTGTTTAAATGCCATGCTGGGTTTGAAAGGGCCAGATATAATTCACACAAAGGCAATAAAGGGGATAGAGGAGGAGAGGAGAGGAGAGGAGAGGAGAGGAGAGGAGAGGAGAGGAGAGGAGAGGAGAGGAGAGGAGAGGAG
>JAAGNO010006066.1:0-20328 GCA_033439905.1 Ceryle rudis | reverse complement strand
GGGAAAGGAGAGGGAGACAGGGGGGGGAGGAGAGGCAGTAGGAGGGGGGAGAGGGGAGGCGGGGAGAGGAGAGGAGAGGAGAGGAGAGGAGAGGAGAGGAGTTTCATTTCTGGATGTTTTGGGGAAATCAGCATTTTCTCTGGCATTTTGCTTTGCAGGGAAAATATTTCAAACACTGTCAATATTATTTCCTGGGAGCTCTGACAAGGCCCTGCTCACGACCAGGGCTCCTTTATGCTAACTGCATTGTTAGAAAGCAAAAGAGCAAATCTCAAAGCCTGCAGCATCTCCCATTTGCCTTCCTATTCCTGAGATACTCACCATCATGGGATAATTACCTAAATCAGCAGTGCAGGGTGGATATTCTCTCCTTGTCCCATCCCAGAGTAATCCCATCTGAAAGGAGAAGCACATGCCAGGAGATGGCCACCCACTGCTGAACTCTGTACCGCACCAATGAGAAACTCCCAGGAGGAAACCAGGAGAGAGGGACATTCACCTGCACTTGGGCCACCACGTTCTCAGCAGCTGCAGGACCCCAGGGCAGCACTGCTGGATTCCTGTTTCTCCCAGGTGCTTCCAGGGGTAAAATCTGGGCAATGCCAGCACAGCAAAGTCCTCAGGGCTGCTGGCATGAGGGGACCCTTCCCTGGCACTGCTGGAGGGTGAAGAAGAGCAGCCAGGAGCTGCTGGGGCAGGAGGCTGAGGAGGGCTGAGTTCTGTTCCCATGACAGTTATCAACCAAAAATGTAATTTTCCACCTGGAAAAGTAAATTGAGTCTCTGAGGTGCTCTTCACAGGCAATACATCCCCAAGGGGTATTTGGGAAAAGGATAGAAGGATTTTGCACTCCTCAGCAGTAAGACACTTCCTCGATGCAGTCCCCATCGGCTCCCTCCTCCAGTCATCACTGCTGAGTCCCTTCATGCTCATTGCCAAAAACGTGCTGTTCATTCTAATTTTCTTCCCTGATTTCTCGGAGCATTAATGTGCTGGGGTGACATGGCTCTGGTTTGTACCCTGGCTGCTCTGAGCCTTTGGGGCTGTCTCCAGTCCTGGGTTGAGCAGGAAACCACCCTGTGAGACGCCAGGACTCCAGTTGAGCACTGCCAGGCCAGATCTCCTGCAGCATTTTTTTCTGGAGGTGTGATCACGATTACATGTAAAACTATTATTATCAGGTTAAAAAATGGATGGAGGCTGAGGTGGGAGGAGAACAGCCATCTCCCACACTGTCTCCAGCTGAGCTATCAGGTTGGCTTGCTGGAGCAGAAGGCACTGTTATCACCACCCAAAAAGGATGTATCCTTTCCTGGGACCCTCCCTCTGGACCTGCTCTGACTCATGAGAGCTCCAGTAAATGACACTGCAGTCGGCTCAGAGAGGTTCATTTTAAACCCAGCAGCATCTAAAGGACCGTGGGGCTCTGGACTGCTTGACTCAGCTCACCTTTTAGCAGCATCTCATGCAAATATGTCCCAGGGAAGTCAGACTCCAAGAATAAACACAGAAATGGCTCTGTGGGCTTCATGCCATTGATGGGATTCCTGGGAGGGAAGGTGCAGCTGGATGGGGCCCCATGGTGCAGTTTGGACCTCAGCACAGCCTGAGCAGCACATCACAACGGAACTGGGGGAAGCCAAGGGGGGTCTCCTGGGTGCACTTGAACCAGCTTATCTGCAAGCCACCAACCTGCATTGTTACTCAGAGGAGCAAAAAGAAAACAAGGATACGCACAGTGATACCCTGGCTTGCACTCAGCAGAGTATGGGCAGGGAGTGGGACCAGGACTCTGGGTCACTCTGGCAGCTGACTCTGGGCTTTGGTCTCCCCCAGTCTGGCCACCTTTTGGGTGATGTGATCCCAAGCTGAGGGACATGGGGGTCTGTGGCTGGGATTGCTTCTGGGGCTGTCCCAGAGCTTTCACCCCACAGAACACAGGCAGAGCTGGGCGGGAGGCACCACAACCAGGGCAGAGCTGTCTATGGAGGGCTCTGCAGGAGCACATTGCAAGTGTACAGCCCTTTCCAGCCACTGAGGAAGATTTAAGAGCGAATAACATCAGCCCCGTCGAATTCAATTGCTATTGATAATGTCCATGTGCAATTAGAGCCAATTAAGGGGAGGCAGCGAATGACAAGTGTTTGGCCAGGAGGGGTGAGTGGGGGGGTCAATACAACAAACCAATTTCCCAATGACCAAATGCAATTAAAGAGTCTCACTCACCCAGCTTGCCCAGGAGGGCCAGTGCATAAATTGGCAAAGCCAGGCGGGTGGATGTGTCGTGCCCAGCATGCAGACCTCCAGGAGCAAGCCTTGCCCCTGCCCCAGCTTCAAGCTGCGGGAAGTGGCATCCATGTACTTCACCATGATCGCGGTCTTCCTGGTCATCTTGGTGGTGGCCCTGCAAGGGTCGATGCCCCGCGGGAGTGATTTTCCCTACAAGGTGCCTCTCGATCCCAAGGGTTTGCTTGAGCTCTCCTGGAATGTCAGCTATCCTAAGCAAGCCGTGCATTTCCAGCTCCTCGTCAGGAACCTGAAGTTTGGGGTCCTCTTTGGGATGTCAGACAGGGGCGAGTTTGAGAACGCGGACCTGGCCGTGCTCTGGAGCGATGGGCACAGTTCCTATTTCGGGGTGAGTCACTTCTATGTTTGCATGGCTGCTTTTGGAGTTGCCTCCTCGCGGGTGAATTTGGCTCATGGTTTGAAAGAGCAGGGCTGGTCCAGGGCATGGCACACACTGGACCGCTCTTGCTCAGGTGAAAGGGATCCAAAAGGGCTTGGCAGTTGCTATCCCCAAGGGAGTGCAGATCAGGTCTACACTTTGGGTTTAAGAGCCTATGCTATACCCAAACAGAAAAGAATAACTACAACAGCACATCAGCAAGGCTGAGTGGAACCAGAACCTGGATGTCGTGGCTGTGTTTAGCTGCAAAGAGCTCCAGCAGACGGTTGTACAGACCAACTCGCACACACACATATACACGCAGGAGCCATCAACCCCTTAGTTCACTTTTGTGCTGCTGTCGCTCACATCAAAAATGAACCACAGCTCCCCTTAACGACTTTGAGACAGTGCAAAAGTTGTCATCCAGAAAGGCTGCTCCTGCCAGCACCAATAACCCAGCTGCGAGTCGTGTCCAATGTGATCGCAGAGATCAGGAGGACACAGAAAAACCCAACCCGACGGCTGCCTGCCAGCCGCGTGGCGTTATCAGAAATTAAACTTGCAAATCTGTTTGGGCAGTATGTAAACATTTGGTGATAGCAGATGTGGGGGGAACTCATTCCTAATTTTGCTGTTTGATACTGCGAATCGCTGTCCTTTCTGAGAAAGTCCGTCTGTCCCGGTTCTCGTTTGGTTAGTCTACCGGGGCTGCAGTTACTGCAACAACTCCTGTGCTCTCCAGTAGCTCCCTATCCCCAGGCTTATTGCAATTACATTTGGTTGCAGAAAGCAATTCACATTTTTTCCCCCGTGTGAGGCTTTCCAGTAAGTTAAATTTTACCTCGCTGCTTACTTCAAATTAACCATAAAATACATTCTTTCACAATCAGCTGCAATGCGATCTGCAACGTAATGAAAGGAGGAAAAGAAGGGATTATTATCTGTACTGTTTGCTTGCTAATTACCAGCCATTCAGGATGTGTGGTGGCCCAAATGCTACAGTATTCCTCAGCATCGTGTTTAAAAAAACATAAAGGATCATTTCTAATCTGCCTTCATGTGCTCACAGAAAGACAAACACCGTTGAATAAAACACCGGGCAGCATTTGGGCTTTTTCCCTTTCAGTTGGTGCTGAACAGCATCCCGCAAGGAGATTTCTATAAATCTTTCCAGTCCTGTTTTTCTCTCTCCCAGCAGCCTTTCTTCTAGATAAGTATGTCAGCTGTTGGAAAGACCGAAATTTGCTTAACCTCCCATGTACTACAAGATTAATTTGCACACCATCTTCCTATGAAAACAAATGTCATGCTAGCTTCATGTAGCTGATTTTACTCTTCCCCCTCTAAGGACAACATGTTCTCGAAATATCACTCTATACTTCTGGCTGAAGTGATGCCAAGACATTTTATTCTTATTTCTTCTATTTTTTTTCCACCAAGATAAGAAAACCAACGCTACTTGTGTATGTACAACGAGGTAGTTCTTACGTGTTTTTCTCAGTAAACAGAAGATACCAATGGGAGATGCAAAAGATCAAGAAAACAACACTGTTCAAATCCAAATTATTGCAGCATTGTATATTCCAAACCTTCAAATCCTTAAGCACAGGAGTAACTCACTGCTCTGCTTCTCGGTGTGGCTTTGTCACCATCATCAACAAGGAGCAGGTTTGTGGGGGTCTCGCTGGGCTGCCGAAACAATCTGATCACAAGAAACGGAGGATTTTTGAAGAGGGGTAGTGATTTCTAGGGCTGACACTACAGCCCAGCAAGGCATTGATCCTAAACTGAGAGTAGCTGGTTTGTGACAAGGGTCTTGGGGAGCACATAACCCCCTCAGAAGGTCCCCCCAGACAAATACACCCAAAACACAGCACAGACCAATGCAACACCTTCATGTGTCCCTGTAGGATTTCCTCCCCCAGGTGCTTCCCCCTGCCCCTGGCACATCTCAACTTGTAAAGGTCTTTCTGCAGACTAGTAACACTGGGACATGTATTCCATGGATCTGCCTGTGCTGAGCACCAAGGGTCTTGTGGCAGGGGCTGTGCCAACACGGCTCTTCCCGGGGGCTGATGAAGGGGGGCATGGGGCAACCCAAAACCTCTGGGATGCGGAGGGTGCACCAACTAGAGGGTGAACACAAGGAAGACCTCATGGCCCATGGGACTGCTGGAGGTCACTGCTGTGAGCTCCTCAGGCTGAGTGCGGCCAGTGGATCCCCTTGACTTACTGGGGTGCTCTTCTTCCCACAGGATGCCTGGAGCGATGCCAAGGGCCAGCTCCACATGGACACGCAGCAGGACTATCAGCTCCTGGGGGCTCGAAAGGCTCCGGAGGGGCTCTACCTCCTCTTCAAAAGAGCCTTCAGCACCTGTGACCCCAAAGACTACCTTATAGAGGTACAGCATTGCCCTCGCCACGCTATAGCACACCCCAGCCCTGGGCAGAGCTCCAAATTCCAACCTGAGTGATTATACCTGACCAGTTTGTTTCAGGGACAGCAACAGATGTTTGTGCTGTCTAAGGCAGAAAGGAAGAGTGCTACAGATGTCAGGCCTGGGACATGAGTAATGCTTGGCACAATTGATCTACTTACAACCCCTTCTATACCTCTATAAAGTGTAGATTTTAGCTCATTTGCATCATCTGCTTCTATTAAGCATGTGTTAGGTCTATATAAATACCCTCCTGCATCACTCTGGTTTGCAGTCTGGAGCCAACTGTTTAGAGCGTTACAAAGAGGTGTTGGTGTTCAACAGGAGGCAAAGAGGAGGGTTGTGGCAGGAGCCGGAGCAAAGGGATGGCACATAGAGCCCCTGCGGCGTCCTTGTGTGGGGTTCGGTGATTTCTCATCCACCACTCCTCCCCAGGAGATGGGATTTGGGGGAAACCTCCACAGTGAGGATGTCGAAGAGCTTCAGGGTCTCAGCTACAGACCTCAGGTGCAGGCAGGAATAGGTGCAAAGCTCATTTCAGATGAAAGCCTTTGGCAGACAGGATATTTTAAAGCCAGCGTGGGCATGGAACGTCCTTGAATTTTTGTTGCTGGTTTTCAAAAGCTTGTCTTATGGTGAGAAATGTCTACTGTCTGCCAAAACAGAGAGCCCTGGAGGAAAAAATTCTGTCTCTGAACCAGGAAAAGACTTGCAGGTCTTTATTCTTTGATCCTTTAAGAAAAAAATTATTCTCTTTTTCCTTTGTTCCTTATCTCCTGCCCAGAGCTCATTGGGCTCAGCAGCACTTTCTCTGTTTGCAGTAGACATTCAGCAGACCTTCTTGTGGTAGCCCCCCAGCAGAAACTGGGAGAAAAGGAGGATTTCAGGGAGAAGTGGGACAGCACAGCAAGTGAGCTACCGGTGAAGTCAGGGTGGCTTCCCATCTGAGGATGGGTCAAAAGGCCCCTTCCTGGATTCATGCAACCAACACTGATGTTAATATTCCATGAAGTTTACATTCCTGCATGAAAAACTACCTGATGTACTTTGCTCTCACTTCAGGATGGCACCGTGCACCTTATCTATGGAATCCTGGAGAAACCAGTCCATTCCCTCCAAGCCATCAACATCTCTGCCATCCACAGGGGACTGCAGAGGGTGCAGCTGCTAAAGCCCAACATCACCATTCCCGAACTGCCCAGTGACATGAGCACCATGGAGATAACGGCCCCTGACGTTGTCATTCCCAGCCAGGAGACAACCTATTGGTGCTACGTGGCAGAGCTCCCAGACCGCTTCCGCAAACATCACATCGTCATGGTAAGAAGCAGGGGAAGGGGGTCACTTTCTAGATCAGCAAACCAGTCCACATTCAGCCATTCTGCAGAGCCTACCTCTCCCCTGCCCTTTCACAGGGAAGCTTTCAGACCCACCCCTAACACAGTACCAACCATCTCCCAGAGCCATCCCACCCGCCAGTAGCATTCTCGTGTCTCCGAGAGAACCCAAAATCAGTAGTTTCACAGCAGGAGGTGGCAGATTGGTGACTTTCCACCCAGCATATTAAGCAGGTGCCAGGGCAGGCTCAGAGCAGCTCCCTTGCAGAGCTGACCCCCTGCAGAAGGCAGAGCTGTAGCCATCAAGGACAGACCCACATCAGGATCACGGCACCCAGTGAGCCACGAGGAATATATAAACATGAGGAACAACTGACCTGGGCTGATGAGAGCCAGGCAAAGTGAGCCAGGGTATGAACTGGCTTCTAAAACAGTAGACACTAAAAAAAAAAAGAGGAGTTACAGATGTAAATGCAACTTGTGTGCATTGCTCGGACGTGTGACTCGTGCTCGGGTCGCCTACATCAAAGGCCAGGCAGGAACCTGCAGGCATCTTAGTGCCAGGGAAAGGCACCAGTCTGACCACCTGTCACAAGCTACTGGGAAAACATGGCCCTGGCAGGCATGGAGGTGTCTCAGCAGATGACCTGGCACACCCAGAGTCAGAACCACACAGCGGGGAGAAAGGAAACCAGACAGAGGAGCTGAAGCGAGCGCTTATTGATTTACTGGGGAGAGATGACGTAGCAAAGGAAAACTCAGAAGGAGGATTTTCTTTCCAGCAGATGGTGTGAAATGAATCATCTGTGTGTAAGTAAAAAGTGCGTAACTCCTGATACCTTCCCGCTGCTGTGGAGCAGTTCTACAGCTGGCACTTTTAGCCAGATCTGTTCCTCAGGCTTGTTTGAAGTCCCTCTTTCTATTCCAAATGCCCCTCTCTGTGCCCTGAGCAGCTGTTGGCTAGAAACAAAACCCCCCAACTGCAGGCAGAGCTACAGCAATGTGACCAGGACCCTCTTTAGGAAAAAAGTGATGTCCCCAGGGTCACCTCAGCCCTGCAAAACTGGCAAAGGATTCAGCTATCACAAAGCAGACCAAGCTCTTCTGTTGATCAGGTGCATCTGGTGCTGGAGAAGGGATGAGATGTTTCTCTCTAGGTTATGGTGGATTCTGGGTTGGTTCAAAAAAGCCAATTAAGAGCTCTTGATGCCTCATGCCCAGAGCAACCTTTCCTCCCCATCACATGGCTGAAACTGTCTCCCAGTCAGTAATGGAGAGCAGACATACCTGCCTTGGGCTCCACAGGCCTGCAGAGGCAGCAGCCCCCGGGGATGGGTTCTCGGCAAACAGCCTTACTATGTTCTTCTCCTCGCATGCTGCTTTGCAGTACGAACCAGTGATCACAGCAGGCAATGAGGCCCTGGTCCACCACATGGAAGTCTTCCAGTGTGCTGCTGAGTTTGACACCTTCCCCCATTACAATGGGCCCTGTGACTCCAAGATGAAGCCAGATCGGCTCAACTACTGCAGGCACGTGCTTGCAGCGTGGGCCATGGGAGCTCAGGTGAGTGGGAGATGGAACCCACCACCCTGGGAGAAAACTTTGCTCCTGAGCACTTGCCTGCAGCCTCCCAACCCTTCCTGACCCCACCTTGGGATTGCCCCATGCAGGCTTCCCCAAACCTGTTCTCTGCTGGGATTTGGATTCAGCCCTGTCTGATCTCCCCATCATTCCCCTGTAAGTGTCCAAGTTTCTACCTCATCCCAGTCCACCTCCTCAGTGCCATAAATTGGTGTGATGCCTCTACTCACTGGTTATGACATTGCATGTGCATGCAAGAAGCCTTTGGGAGCAAGACCAGCTCTCCAAGCACAACCAAGAGCACAAGTCATGTCCCTCTGCTCATGGTGAGAGCCAGGATTTATAGCCAGGCTGTTCAACCTTGCCCCCAGGAAAGCCACCCCATCACCCTCTTAATACCCTCCCTCTGCTTCCAGGCTTTCTACTACCCTGAAGAAGCAGGTCTTGCTTTTGGTGGCCCAGGCTCCTCCAAATATTTGCGCCTCGAGATTCATTACCACAATCCCCTGGTGATTAAAGGTGAGTGGGAACCAATGGGGCAGTGACAAGAGATCTGGGTAAAAGTCAGGGACCTCCACCCTGCTGGGAAGGAGTCCATGTTTCATACAGAAGAAAACTTGACCAAAATCAAAGCCCTGTTAGCAGCTTTCTGGAGACCTAATGGTTCAGATATGTCCTAGCGAGAGAAATACATTAAATCCCCACCATGCTGCTGCCTTTCTGGTCTCATCAAAGTCGTCCTCACCAGAGGCTGGACCCCATCCTTGTGCATGCCCAGCCATGGGGACGGATACTCAGGGAAGGGAGAAAACTGCCCCTATATCACATCATCCCCACAGGACCACGATCCAAGGCAGCAAAGGCATTTAGCTGGGCTGTCCCAGGGTGTCCCTCCAGTCTCTGTGCAAGGTGGTGGTTGGTGGGTCTGAGCTCAGAGCCAAGAGCAACAGCAGGGCCAAAGTCACTGGAGAGAAAGCACCAGCCTGGCTGGGGGAATTTAGATGTTGTTTTACTGGTATTCCTGCCTTGATAACGTTGTCAGGAGACACATTCAAAAAAAAAAAAAAAAAGATTCCAAACAACCCAGTTTCTTCATTAACATAAAAAACAAGTATCTTCTTGACTAACCAAGTATATTTTTAGGAGACCAGAGCATATGTACCGTAGATCAATCATAGCACATTTAGCAACTTGAGAAGAAACATGTCTATAAATATGGAGCTCAAGTCTTTCATAATTTATCGGGTTTTGCGTGTTAACCAATAGTGTCTCCCCCATTATTCTTATCTCTAGGTGGGCTCCAGCCCAGAAACAGGGAGTTCAAAACCAGACTGAGACCCTCCTGACCTACTGAACCTGCTTTTGCCCTTCGCTCACAAAATTGGGTAGCAAATGGGAGCCAGAGCTCAGCTTTGCCTCCCAGCAGAGCTCAGTGTTGCCTCTGCCTGCCCCATGGTCAGCATCTCTCAGGGCACATCATGGGCATAGGGTCTACTCCAGCTCCCACCAGCTCCTGAAAGAAGGTTAAATGGAACAATCCCAAATGCAAGAGAGACCAGAAGCTTTCCAAATGCAGTGCTCCATAGGCACATCTCCTCCTGCCAGGCCCCCAGGAACAGCATGGCCTTAGTATTTTGGATGCAATGAGCCACGTTTTTAAAGGACTTCTCCAAAGCACCCCATGGTCTGTCCTTCTCTTTAGGCTCTCCAAAGGCACTCCTTACCTTGTTCTCTTGGAAGCAATTCAACCTCAGGTTGGCATCCTCTCTAGAGGACCAGGCACATGTCTGGGGCCACTCAGTAAAGACTTGCATGAAAATGTCTAGGATTTAAAACCAGCAAGAACCACACACATGAAGGCAGCTGCAAGAGGCTTGTGCACCTCTTCCCACTGCCGCACAGCGTCATTTTTCACACCTGACCTTGTCCCAGCAGCCGTCACTTCTCCTGTGGTAACTTGCAGCCCTGTCCTCTCACCCATCAGGTCGCCATGACTCCTCGGGGATCCGCCTCTACTACACGGCCACCCTGCGACGCTACGACGCCGGTATCATGGAGTTGGGCTTGGTCTACACGCCAGTGATGGCCATTCCCCCGGGTGAGGACACCTTCATCCTCACAGGCTATTGCACCGACAAATGCACCCAGCTGGTGAGTGCCCGTCCTCTCCACTCCAGCTTCACCTTGGAGAAGAGAGGTTGTAAATGGCTTTTCCCACATCCCCAGCAGCAGTGGTCCAGCTCCAAGCCCCCAGTTCCCAGTTTTAAACTCCCTGAACCCCTTACCATGAGGTTGTGCTGGAAAGAAAAATCTGCCGTGTACAACAAACAGCGAGCAGCTGGTTGGGATGCCCTGAATCCCCCTTGACACAGCTCTCCTGAGGAGCCATCTGCTCCAGCTCCCTGCGGTACCCTTCCCATAAATCCTACTGCCAAGCTAACTGTGCCCCAGTGGTGCTTCCACCCCCTGGAGGTGGGAAGATTGGCCTCTGCTGCCAAGGAGCTCAACAAGAGCTCCCTCAAAGATAGTTTCAAAATGCCCACCTTGCTCTCAGGGAAGTTTTAGTGGATGTTTATGTAGGGCCTACCCAAAAGGAATCATTTGTGCTACTGCTAACGAGTTCAAGGGAACAAGCAGCATCTGGCTCACTGCTCCTGCTGATTTAGGGCACAGCAGCACCTACATGAGGTTCAGCAGTGGACCAAGGGGCTGCCCCAAGGGTGGATCCACCCCCTAAACCCCCACGTGAGAGGCAGCACAGGGACAACTGGTCCCAAACATTCAATAAAGGGATATGCAAGAGGAGAAAGGGATAGGGTCAGGCACAGGAGCTTGAGCCATCCTTCCCCCAGGCTCTGCCCGCTGCTGGCATCCGCATCTTCGCCTCCCAGCTCCACACTCACCTGGCAGGAAGAAAAGTGGTGACAGTGCTGTCCCGAGATGGGAGAGAGCAGCAGGTCGTGAATGCTGATGGTCACTACAGCCCTCACTTCCAGGTACAGGGGTCTGCAGGGTGAATGGGGAATCAGGACTGGACATCATGCCCCGGGCTGCCCTGGGCACAGAGCCACAGCATTGCTCTGACATGGCCCCTTTCCTTCCCTCCCAGGAGATCCGCATGCTGAAGGAGGTGGTTGCAGTTTTTCCAGTGAGTGGCTCCAAAAATCCATGGTGGCTTCCAAACAGCACAAGAACTTCCCCTGACCAAGCAACCCTGAGACCCCTGGTCCCCCAACATCACCTCATCCCCCCTGCTGCCAGCAGCCCCTGCCCACCCCAAAGCACCTACTGCCTCCCGGGAGAGCTACAGAAGGACATGTTCCCTGTGGTCTCTGGTTGCTACCTCCACACAGGTGCCTTGGGGAAACCAGGGCACTTCTAACATGGCACAAAACCAGCTTGTGGGCAACCAAACCATGCTGGGAGCTAAATTAAACACCTCTAGGAGAAGGGGATTCCTTGGGGGGGTGAGGGTGAACCATGCCCACATTGGAGGTGCCCCTTCTCTCCTTGCTTGGTTGGAGAGGAAGAGATTTGGCAGCAAACATGGGGGGAGTGGGTGGTAAAACAGAGGCTGAACATGTCCTGGGGCTGTACGGGTGAGGAAGCACCAGGCTGCAAAGCAGAGGGAACCTATGGAAGACGTTGTGCCCCAAGAGGCTGCTCAAAAGCCTCAGCACCCATTGACACCACACCAGGGCTGTGCTCCAGGTGACCCTGGTGCTGACCACGGCAGGGAGGCAGTCGTGCCATCAAGTTGGGTGCAGGTTTAGCATTCCAAAATATTGCCTAAGTAGATCCTCTTAGGTGCTTCAGCCCTGCAGAAATTCTTAGAAAGTGAGGAAAGCAAGAAATACAGTCCCTGGGATAGAGCCCCAGGGAGCATCCCCAGGAGATGCAAGTTTAGTGAGTGCTCCTGCAGCCCTGTGGCCAGTGCTGGTGGGGAAACAGGCTGCCCACGGGAGCAGAGATCTGCCACATTACATACTCCCTGATCCCCGAGTTTGCTGATAGGAGAGGGGGAACCCTTCACTCTCACACCTACCTGTGTCTGTCTTCGACCCCCCCCCAGGGTGACGAACTCATCACGACCTGCACATACAACACGGAGGACCGGACCAGAGCCACCGTGGTGAGTGTGGGGCCAAGCTGACCTGCCTGAAGGGGGCTGGCCTATGTTTGCACCCCAGGGCTGGGGGTACACACAAAACTGGGCACCTGCCTGAACCTGGGCTGAATCACATCCAGAAACCAGAGGAAGGGTGGTAAAGAAGAGAACCCACCCAGCTCTGCTGCCTGAAGCAGCGATGTTAAGGTGCTAACTGAGAAGTAGCACGTGTCACTCCAATTCCCATCACAAACTGTTCCACCGGGGATTAATTGTAATTAAAGAGAAGCGGCATTTTTTGACAGTGCATGCTATTTTCTTACGTAGGCAGCAACAATAGAGCCTGTCAGAGGTACCATCAACAGGGACATCGCTAAATATAGCAGAGGGATTATAGGAAATCTGCATTTTAATGTAAACCATACGATCTAGCCTGAAAGTCTGCCCCTGTAAAATGGATGGATGGGCAGATGAGCAGAGTACAGCTCATCCCATGCCCCTGAAGAGGTGCAGATATTGATAGGTAGGTAGGTAGGTAGGTAGATAGATAGATAGATAGATAGATAGATAGATAGATAGATGTGCATATGTGCACACGGAGGTGTGAGCTCTGTGCCTTTGCAGCCCCTCTGCCCATATGGCCCAGGCAGGGCAGAGCCAGACCCCATTGCCAACACAGTTGTGCCTGCACAGGGTGGGTTTGGCATCATGGAGGAGATGTGCGTGAACTACGTGCACTATTACCCCCAAACGCAGCTGGAGCTGTGCAAAAGTGCTGTGGATCCAGGCTACCTGCACCGATACTTCAACCTCGTGAACAGGTACGGAGCCTCTGCATGGTGGTGCTGGGGGGAGAGGGATCGTTGCAGAGCCCTTTGCTAGTAACTCTGGAAAAACATTTAAAAAGAGGGGTGTGAGGTGCTGGCTGTAGAGTAGTCGCACAGGGGCATGCAGGAAGGCTGGGTTTCAGGAGCAGTAGCTGTGTACTGGAGCACAGTCCTGCTCTGCCCTTTATCCAGAACAGGCAGCCAAACCCAGGGCTTTACAGATGGCTGTGTAGTGAGACCCTGAGAGCATTCCCAGGGAGGGATTTCCCAGCAAGAGGCAGTGCATGGCTAAGTGCTTATGTGCAAAATGTTGCTTATAACCTGAGGCAGATGCCAAGCACCCTTGCCAGAAAAGCAGGCTGCAGCTCATTCACCCATGAGGAGAGGGGTAGGATGCTGACCTTGCACAGGGTGTCCTACCCACAGGCAATTCAGCTGGTCCCCAAACTTCCCCCACCGGTGCTGGCTGCATGAGGCTCTCCCAGTGCTGACTTCTGAGATGTTCCATGGCAAGCTTTAGGCAGGGAGGAATTAGACTCATTGGGCATTGAGTGGGGACAGCACTGCTGCGGTTCAGCGTGATATTTCTCCCGCCCCAGGTTTAACGACGAAGAGGTCTGCATGTGCCCTCAGGTCTCCATCCCGCAGCAGTTTTACTCCATCCCCTGGAACACATTCAACAGAGATGTGCTGAAATCCCTTTACGGCTTTGCTCCGATCTCAATGCACTGCAACAAATCCTCAGCCATCCGGTTCCCGGTATGTAGAGCTTCACATCCAAAGCTTCACAGCAAAACTCCTGGCAGTAGGTGAAAAGCAGCTCAGCAGAGCCATGTCACAGGGTCACCTGGATGAGATGGACCAGGTCTCTGGTGCTCAGGACACTGCTTGCACCCAGTGGGCTTGGGGCAGGGAGCTGGTGCTGCCTGGGGAACCCTGGCATCAGCTGGACACAGAGCCCAGTTCAGACCTGGCACTTAAAACAATATGGCATGAGCTCGCCATGGATGTGCTTGGCCAGATTCAATTAGGAGATGCATTTGCATAAAGTGATTTTGAGGCTGCTTTCGCTGAGCAGGGCTAGCTCCAGAACCAAGGAGAAACGTGAGGTGATTTTTAGGATTTTGGCAAACCACATCAGGTCCCAGCAGAGAAAGCTCATTACTCACAGCATCTGTGCAGTCTCCCAACACAGCAATCCAGCAAAATGTGAAGGATAAAGGGCCATGAGATCTTTAAAGAAAACCCAAACCCAGCCATGATGGTTATGACAGTGATGGTGATGAAGATTTAAAACCACTGATGGTCCCTGTCACCACCAGCTCCTGACACCGCTTAACCAGTGTAATAAACTTACACGATACATTACCCACTGTGGCACTGGAGAACGCTGAGCTGAGTGCAGGGGAAGATCATCAGCTTTCTCTCCTGGAAAAGTCTGCTCTGAAGAGGCAGAAACCTTTCCAATTCCCTGGTACTGGAGACTCAGCATCCCTCCGCCCTGCAGAGCCCTGTTGCAGGGACAGAAGTGGTGCAGAAGATTTGTGCAGCAGCAGAATTATAAATTAAGCTTCTTAATTATGGCCCAGGCAACTCTCTTGATTTCAGAGAGGTCTGGGAAGCAGCCGAGAAGGGACTCGAGCAGAGCAGATTCGATGCCGGCACAAAGTGGGTCACAGCATCACAGTGAAGGCAAAGGAGCCAACCTGCCCCTCCTGCTCTGCTGGTGTTTTCAGAGCGAGCCCCGTTTTAAGATATCTCATTTATTCCGTGCTGGTTCTGCCAAGAGAAAAGCACCAACTTCTAATTAAGCTCATGTTCTTGCAGTTCAGTGATCCCAAACCTGACAAGATTTCTGGGAAGGATTGAATGCTGTTAATTATCAAGTAAAATCTCCAGGTAACACTGGTGAATGGCTGCAGGGACATCACTGTCTCCAAGTCCCCCTGCACCTGCAATGGTTTGCAGTGAACTCTCTATATACTCTATAATAGTCAGATTTCCATGCAAAAGCACTGAAGACAACTATTGAGACACTCCAAATGCCTTTGATCTACCCCAAAAGCAGGGTGCTGGCAAGGCGTGAGGGTTTGGGATGTGTCAGCAGGGCAGAATGCCAAAGCAAATGGGCTCAGGGCTAGAGCAGGTGCACCCTAAACACTGTAACTGCTCTTTTAAACCATAAAGGTACAGGAAAATAGTTGTTTCTCCAGCTGGTGCTCCCTTGCAATGCTGTCCCCTCTCAGGTCACTCCCTGTAAGATTTTGGAGGGTCCCTCCATCCTTCCCCAGCTTTCTCTGGTGTTTTTTCTGGTGCTGGTGCAGGCTCTGGCCTGTTTCACTTGACATACTACAAGGAATTTAATCTGAGAACATAAATTCAACATCTTGCTGATGACTCACAGATCTACCTCTCCTCTCCAGACCTCCCTCCTCCTGCTCATGCTGCGGCTCAGCCTCTCGCTGACGTTTCCACATGAGCGCGCAGCCAGCAGCCAAAGAATAGCATCACCAAACCAGAGCTCAGCCCAGACTGAGCCCCCCTTCACCCTCACAGCCCCCGCCTGCATCTCACCCAGCCACTAACCTGGACCAACACGTCATATCTGAGCTAAATCCTGCCGTGCGGGCTCAGCCCTCGGCACTGTCTGACTCCAGCAGGTCACTCCTTGCAGGGGGCATCCCCAGGACATGGTACCCCCAGTTCATGCACAGAGCTGGGGGTTTTGTCCTGGCTGTGGTCACCTTGAGACCTGATGGCTGTGACAGCCCTTCCCTGTGGCATCTCATCCAGGCTACTGCATCCCTCCCATTTCACAGCAGTTGCACAAGAACATCCACTCTGCCATGCTGCAGATGTCTCCTCCAACCAACCTTCCTGCCAATACCTGGTAGAGAGCAGTTTTCAGGGCTGGGCTGAGAGCATGATGGGTCAGTGGGACTTCCTGGTTGGAGTTGTTTCCATCTAATTTGGTGGGTAACACTTTTTGGGGTGGGAACTCCCTGACTGTGGTGGGTTTGTGCAACATGGTGCGCTGCTGCTAAGGGGAGGCGTAGGTGCTTCTGAAATACAAATAATTAGTAATGTCTCATAAGAAAACATCCTGGTTTGGGCTAAAAAACCTTCAAATATTAAAGATCATTTCCTTTTTACAAGCAGTGAGGAACACAGAGTCTCCGAGTACACAAAACCCCAGCTTGGTCTCACGGTGCCAATCTCTCTTGCAGGGCGAGTGGGAGAAGCAGCTGCTTCCCACCATCACCGAGAGGCTGCGGGAGCCTGTCCCTCGCTGCCCACCCACCCTGGGGCCTCAGCCGGCTGCCCCCATCCCCCTCGACCTGGGCGATCTCAGGAGGGACTGACCCGACTCCTGCTCCTTCCATCACGATGGGAAGAGCCTCCAGGCACAGGGAACGTTGTCCCACCGCTCTCCCGGCAGCCCTGCCCACGCAGCGATGCCAGCCGCTGCCCTGGCCCTGTCTCCGGAGGGGGTTAGAGCTCACGAGCTCTGGTTCAGAAAGTACTCTGGAGATGGAAAGCGCTATATTTAGTGTGTTATTAGCAATCCTGGCTCTGAGTAATGCTGCTTTCCACCCCCAGAATAATAACGTGGAGGTTTGCTATTATGTCGAACCCTGCGTGGCCCTGGGGAGGTGGGGGGGAAAAGCCTGTTTTCCTGCAGGGAAACTGAGGCACAGAGCAAAGACATGTGTGGGAGCAGCACACCAGTCTGCCCAGTGCCCCATGGTCTCATCTAGCTCAGGGTGGCTCTGCGGGTGCTCCCCCATGCTGGGACCAGGGCTGGGGTGGAGGGATGAAGGGAGGGATGCCATGATGCCCACCCCACTCCCACCTCCCTGCTGCAAGGGACCACAGCTCCCCACCCTGCTCCTCCTCCCACTTCCCCACGCTGGGGATTATTTGTCTTGAGGCCATCAGATGCCAATGGCCGGGAACAAATGATACCACTGTGATGGGGTTTAGAAGGGGGGAGGGAATGGGGTGAGGGACACAGAGGGAAAGACAAACCTGTCAGCAGGAAAAATGACTCTATTAAATACCTAAACATGGAAAAAAAAAAAAGAAAGAAAAAAAAACGGCTTTTTGCTGTTGAGCTCTGAGGGGAAAACACTCGGAGCAGAGGAAAGGCTGGCAGTACTGCAAGACAGCCCGTCCATCCAAGCTGGGCACCAGCACCTCACTGTCCCGGGATGGGTGGGATCCAGGGCAGGGTGGCAGCAGAAACCTGCCCTCCTGGCCACCTTGGGTTTACAGGAAAATCTCAGGTCAGAGCGCTGAGGATCAGCAATGTTTTTTTTTTGAAGAAAAAGATTATCTTCAGAGGCCCACAGCAGATCCCTTCTTCGTGGGGAGGCAGCATTCTTGGTCCCTCATTGAACCCAGGACAAATGGACACAACTGCAGCCACCCCCTCCTCTGCCCTCCACGTGGGCAGAGTCAGGGAGTGTAATCACCTCCTGTTCAGAGAAAAAAAATGATCCTAATCCTGTTTTTTAGTGTTTTCAGTAAAACCAAAGCATTCGAGAGTTCAGATTCTTGCCTGTGGCGCCTGCTGCACGAGGCTAAAGAATTGAAATCAGCTCTAAAAAGGGTACAAACCAAGCAAACCTAGTCAAGGGAAATAGAGTGAAAAGCACGCAGGGTGATTATTTCTTTAGGCGGGTGAAAGCTTCAGCAGGGATGCTCCACCGCTGAAGATGGTGCCCAGCAAGGGGACCAGAGCAATGGGGATGGGTTGGGAACAACTGACCCTTCCCCTTCGCAGGAGGGGGTTCATGGGTTATGTCCACATGATGGAAAGCCATCCCTGACACCTCTGAGATGGGCTCTGTGCTGCTGGAGGCTGCAGGGCTGGCAGCACACTGCTCAGCCTCTGCCTGCATCCTCCTCTCCGTCGGGAGCTAAAAGGAGCCACCTTCAAGGTGACCTTCGGGAAGATGCCAACAGAGCAGACTGGACCATGGAGCCGCCAGCAGCTGGGGGCCAAGGGCAGCCCAGGTACCAGTGCCCCAGTTGGTGAGCTTAAACCGCAGCACTGAACTGGTCCTGCCCGTACCAGGAGCAGCCCAGAGGAGATATAAACACAAACAGCACCGGCAAGGCAGCCTTGGGCTAAAACACATTCATCAAACTCTTTCTCCTTCTCCTACAAATTCAGAATCTACACACACACGCAGCAAAGACCCATATTCCAACGGAACTTGCCTTTGGGAGTTTCTTTTATTCTCCAGGGCACAACATGAGAATCTCTCCCCAGTTAAACATCAAAGGGCCGCATGGCACCACCGTGTTTTCCTCATTTCAGACCCAGGGTCTGGCACAGGCTGGCAGCATTCCCTGGGCACCAACACGCTCCCATTGCAATGGTCAATCACTGGGACTTGCCTTTACTCTCACCCTCCCACAAACGGACAAGGTCATTGTTTGGGATCTGGGGAGGATCCACCCTCCCCACGTCCCACACAGTCATCGCAGCACTTGAGCACCACCAATAAAATAGAAGCAGGCACCGAATGTTTCACACCCCAGAGCTGACTTTTTTAAAGGGCCTCAGGTGCCAGTTACCACCGAAGGCAACAGGACTTGGTGCTTGAAGTCCCTCTGAACCTTGGAGCCACAATGAAGCGTTTTGCCAAAGCAGGAAGCTGAAGCTCCAGCTGTGACTGGGGTAAGATGGGATGGAGGGATGAACCTGGGCTTGCAGGGATGGAAGAACATGCCTGGAAATCTGGGTAAAGCCAACGATTTCAGGGTGAAGAAGAATCTTGCAGTGGGTAGAGCATTCATGGTGTGAGCCTGGGCAATGGCCCTGGGTCTCCTGTCCCTTCCCTCCATCAACCCCATGAGCATTCCCCCCCCAGCACTGGGTCCCCAGGGCACAGCCAGGATGAGGTGACACCCATCAGAGCAGGGATAGACACAGCAAGGGACTGGAGAGACAGCAGGTTTGGAGGCTACAGCTGTATTAGCAGCAGAGTTAGTTTAAAAAAAAAAAATTCATTTCCAGGCAGTGTGAAACTACATTTTGGGGAAAGAGTTTCCAGCAAAGTCAAAAACTGAAACCACTTCATTTGCAGTCAAGCAAAACACTGTTTTCAGGCCAATTAACCATGGAAAAGAATTATTGCTGTAGTGCTGCTGCTTCATTTAGAAAACAGAGCAACAAAAATCTTTCAACTTTTTGGAATCTCTTCCTCCTCTTCCCCTCTAATTTGACCCAAATTTGTTTGATGAGTTCACTGCAGACATTTGCCCAGCCCTCCCAGCAGCCCCACAAGCCAGCTGGGTTACCCGGGGGCCAGGAATTCAGCCAGCAACTCTAATGGCATCTTCCCTCTGCCCACCGCAGCGGCTGCAGCATCCGCACGCTCAGTAAAAGCCCTTCACTCGCTTGTTGTCCGGGTCGAACGGGGACTTGGTGTGTGCTCGGGCAGGGTACACAACTCCCATTCGCTCCAGCTCATAGCTGCCACTCTTCACAAAGTCCAGCGACACCTGCAAGGCAGAGCCACGGTGAACCCCCAGAAGGGTGCTGCAAGGCACTGGTGGGGCACCAGCCCCCTGCCAGCATCCCAGCTCTATCACTGGGCAAGCTCCCACATCACCTCCCAGATCTGCTTTCCACAGAAAACCCGTCTCCTGCCATCCCAGGAGAGAAGGAAAATAGATTTTTTAAAAGCACTCAGCTTAAAAACAAACAAAAAAAAGTAATGGAGTACTTGATATTTTTTTTTGGTTGGATTTTTTTTTCCCCCCCTGGGGATTTTTTAAACGGTACCCAGTGCAAAGTGCAGCCAGTTGCAGCCAGTCAGAGCGGCCATGTAAAGGAGCTGGCAGGGCTGTGGACCTCATGGCATGACCACCTGCACACGGTACCTCTCTCCACCATTCCCATTTTGGCCTCTGCAAAGCCCAGTGGGCAGCTGCCTTCTGGCAAAGCCTTCCCTTCAGGGGATGTGTGAGCTGGGAAGAGCAACGCTGTGATGGATGGACCCGGTGGGGATGCACTCAGCATCCTTCTGCCACGTCCGTGCCTTGCTGGAGGCAGGAGGGGACCATCCTCCCACCACCTCCATCCTGCCGCCTGGGGCAGGCAGAGGCAGCTGAGAGAGCAAGATGTAGTGGGGAGGAGACAGGGAGGAAGGGAAAGAGGGAAGGAAAAAGGAAAAAAAGGAAAAGGGAAAAAAAAAAGGAAAAGAAAGGAGGGAAAAAGGAGGGAAAAAAGGCAAAAGAGGGAAAGGAGGGGAAAAAGGAGGGGAAAAAGGAGGGGAAAAAGGAGGGAAAAAAGGAGGGAAAAAAGGAGGGAAAAAAGGAGGGAAAAAAGGAGGGAAAAAAGGAGGGAAAAAA
>JAAGNO010006065.1:7143-27426 GCA_033439905.1 Ceryle rudis | reverse complement strand
CGGGGACCAGCCCCTGCCCGGGGTCCGCCCCTGCCCGGGGATCAGCCCCGCCCCGGGGTCAGCCCCGCCGCCGGGCGCTGTCCGCGGTGCTGCAGAGGGACGGGAGCGGCACCTCCAGCGCCGCCACCGCCCTTCCCCGCAGGCACCGCGGCTGAAGGAACCGCTTTTGACACAGAAAAAGCTAGAAATTGTACCAGCCCCGTGAATCCAGAGAGATCAAAACGACGCAAGACAGTCTTACCTGCACTGATCAAAATAACACTGCTAGCTAGTTACTCCAGGAGAATTTTTATACAAAAATGTTTATATGATGTCACCTCCCGCAGCAGGGTGGCGGACTAGATGATCTTTCACGGTCCCTTCCAAACCAAACCCTCCTATTACTCTATGAATAATTATGCAGATTAAAACAGTGCTAATACCCTTCCAAAACGGTCATACTTTGTTATCAATGTCACTAGAATAAACCAGATTTCTCCAACAGAAGTGCAGTCACTCTTCTGCTGTGATCTTTCACAGTGATTGGTTTAGAATTTGATCTAGGTTTAGAACAAATAAGTATATTTAAGTTATGGCTGTGTTCTTATCATCAAGTGTCAGTTAGCCATTAGCTGGTTTTAACAGTGCACTTTAAGAGATTCCATGTTCTTTCTTGAAAAGAGGAGAACACCTAGGCTGAACTTCAGCAGAAACCTGGATTTCAGGTGGTATTATTTTTCCTCTGGAATTAATAAAATAGTTCAAAGAGATCAGAGAAAGACAAAATCAAGTATCTGAGTCAAGGACGCATGACAAAAGCTACTTCCACAGGGAGACAGTGAGTCCTTCATATGGCAAGCCTAGGAGTTTTCAGAAGGAGACTTATTAGGAAGATAAATGGGATAGAGGAAGTTGTTCTCCAACTGGCAAGTGGCCAGAGAAGGAGGACATGAATGAGAAATGCACAAGCAGAGATAATAAAGCAGTCAGACCCTTAAGGAGTGCACAAAAACACTCCCAAGACAAAGAAAAGAGGATGAAAATGCTGAAGAGAGATACCAAAGAAGGGCTACTTTGCTTGTAGGCCTGAGAAATCCCTGGGGGTCCTTTAGGAAGATCTAATTAACTCCATCACTATCCTGTAATTTGATTAGCTCTTACTTTTCAGTCTTTATTTTCCTTCCTTATTAGGAGTTTGTGAATATTCATAAAGAATGAAAAAAAAGGTCAAAATTCATAGATCTGAGTGTCCAGGTGATGAACTTTCTTTCAACTTAGTCTTCAGAGAGTGCAAAGAGTTCCATTAAAAAGATGGATTGTTTTCACAGTCCCAGCTGTGACTTTTGCCATTGGACAGATGGCACTGTCCAAAATAGATTCCACTGATTTATGCCACATAGAATCATATTACTCAAATCTTATCAAGGACTTCATGGAATTAAAGTGTTCTTAATTTTCAACTTAATTTTTCTTGGCTCCAGTTTCTCTCCTTACTCCTGTTTACACATCTTTTTCATTTTCAACAATGTATGTCCTTCAAAGAAGGCATATAGTACTCCAGAACAGTACCAACATGTCTGATTCAGGCTGCCTTTGAGACAGACTTGCTGTAATCGATATGAGCATGCTAAAAAAGGGGTGGAATTACTCAACATTCAAATTTTATTTTCATTGCTTGAATATGCTTTGCAGGAGAATTTCTTGGAAGGGCAAAAACCGTACCGTAGCCAAGGCTTTTATATTCTTCAGCTTTATTTATTCATGCCCTTAACTGTTGCTGTTTCTTTTGTACACACCTCTGAAAGGGTGCAGCACAGCGGATTGTATTTTATTTTATTTTATTTACAGGCTATTTGCCTAGAAGCTCTTTGTCAGATCAAATCATTGCTCAACAAAGTAGCAGGAGCAGCGTGAAGTAGCAGGTTTTCCATTAGTATTCTGCCTAGAACAAAGGTGCAGTTCTGCAACTAAGGACCTAGTGCTGTGTTTCTCTATTTTGGAAGAGGCACAACAACCATATGCTAAGTAAATTTAAACAGCTTCATTCTTTGGATCCAGATCAAGAAGAAAGATAGCTTTTACCACTGTGTCCAAGACAAGACTCTAAGAACACAGCTGTTGTTGTGTTATCTCATCTCTTCTTCTCAAAAGGCGAGTCTTTTTTTTTTTGTTTAAAGTGTGAAGGGGATTTATCACTCCTATTATACTGACATTGTTGGTCCAAGCTCTGCTTTCCTCGATCAAATCAACTGTATTTGTTCCAGAAATCAGTACTAAAAAGATTAAGAAAATAATGTTTGTGCAAGGGAAATAATTCAGAAACCCTTCGTGTCCACAGCTTCAAAATAATATGGCAATCAAGAAATCAGCATGTATCATCTCAGACAGTAACACTGAAATCTTGATTTTTGACTGTTAGAATAATCCTTAAAATATTAGTTTAGATAGCTTTTGGCCTTTTAGAGAGCATTTCATACTAACTGATTTTAATAGTCTTCAGCAGTGTAGACAGCATTTCACTGTAAGTGAAAACCAGACCAGATTTGCTGAGCAATTCAGCATAACTAGACGGTGTCTGACAGACAAACAGTGGTTATTAATCTGCAGTTTGCTTATATATTTTAAAAGCACTATTATGTAGCCTTATAATTTTGCAGAAAGGTATGACATATAAAAATTATTTTTTTAAAGTTTCTTGAATTTTGAAGTATATCAAGGAAATATTCCTTTACCAAGAGGGTGGTCAAACACCGGAACAGACTTCCTAGAGAGGTGGTCAATGCCCCAAGCCTGTCAGTGTTTAAGAGACATTTTGACAATGCCCTTAACAACGTGCTTGAACTTTTGGTCAGCCCTGAATTCATCAGGCAGTTGGACTGGACGATGGTCACAGGTCCCTTGCAACTATCCTATCCTAATTATTTGATGTAAAATATTTTTACCCTTTGCGTTTATAAAATCTCAATATTTAACATGGAACTGTTGAAGTCAGAGTCCCTCAAGAGGTAAAAATGTGTAAATGGGTACACTAAGTGTACTAACCACATAACATTGCCTAAGTGGCAAGGCAGCATGCTTTTCTTTGGAGATGTGGGCTCACAAGAAGTGGCAAATCACTTTGCTCTGGATTCTGAAGTCCTCATGGTTGTTAGGGTACTGTTTAAAAGAGCAGCATGTGGTATATGCAGTTCTTTTTGACTTGATCCCTTGTGGATATATATTGAACTTCATTGCTGTTACTTTCTTCTTTGATGTTAAGTGGTAAACATGCTACAGGGAGGAATGGAGAAGTAGCGATTTTTGTTTTTTATGAGAAGAGCCTACAATTTTGAATAAAGTGTAGACAACACCATTACAGGCAGGTGCCCTCATTTTTGCTGTCATAAGCTTTTTCACTCAGAAATAGCTGGGTTTCCTTTTCTGCGCTATCTTTGTAGGAAAATGAAAGCTGAAACTCTCATTTATGTTTTAAATCCTGCCATGCCAAGGATGCCCACGGCTATGTGCTTCACTGAGCCACACTCAAATTCTACTCTACTCCACAGTTAACCCTGCTGAAGTCACTACAAATGAAGTACGACCTTGAATGTCAGCTTTTACTTTTATATAGATAAGCGCAGTCTCATTTGACAGTTACTGGAATTATCTAGGTCATATAAAGAGTTCATACGGAATTTCTGTACCAATAATTTTTTTGGTTCTGTGTGCTATAAAGAATGGAAACCTTAATGTAGCTAGCATCCATGAAATCCAGGTCTCAAATAATCTCTCAGTTCTTTATTGTTTTCAGTTCTGTTGCCAAACCACACGTAATATCTTTGCTTTCAAAAGACCTAAGGAAAGTTTCTCTGTAGATTTTCTTATCAATATTGAAATTATATGAAATGACTTTATTGAATCCTAATTCGAGGAAGTTTGTGATTCTCATAATCACTTAAGGAAAAAATATTTCAATCAATAATTTGGGATTAAAAAGGAAAAGCTGCTCTGTCTGACCTGCCATGCTTATTTGCTCTGAGTTTCCCTAGTTATTTACAGTAGTTTTCTCTTTTTCACTCAGTGCTCCTCAAGGAAGGCTGTGATATTGCTCAGCTCGTCCATCAATTTCAAACTTGGAGTCTGAGTGCATAAGAGAATAAATTACCACACATTACTTTTTCCACAGTAATTGTCCATGTGCCCTCTTACCCCCTAAAAAGTGTGAAGTAATTTAAGATAGCTTACCCTTTATAGATTGAAAGGCAATTCCCCATTTGAGAGAAGCAAACAATTCCAAAGCCAGTTGTTGCAAAGCCACTGATGTATGGTAGCTTGCTGATGCATTGGTTTACCTTCGAATCATCTGCGTGGGAAGACTCACGATCATCTGTTTAATCTGATTTACACTGAAGCACTGGCCATGTTTTAGCAAATTTTATAAAGCTCAGAATTTTGTAATATTATTATACACTCAAAATCATTATTAGATTTTAAATCTCTATAGACAGTAAGTAAATAAAGTATCTGTGTATAAGCATAAATTATCCCCACTCTTCAGAAAGCTGAAATTTAATACAGAGGTTCTAAAGTATCTTATTTTGTTCAAGGAAAATACAAACAAAATACTCCATACAAAAAGATAATAGCTATCTATGGACTGAAACAAGTGATCAAGCTGATCAGCAGAAGCAGAGGCTGAACTTTCCTAGTCTAGCACAAGGGTGATGTAATTCAGGTTATTTTAGCCTGCACTGAAAAATGACTAAATTCACTCATGAAATTGCACCCATCATAAAAATCACTATAGCTTAATTAATGCAGCGTAACTTGCTACGTTATAGAAACCTTGTGCCTGAGTCCTTTCTTTTATCAGGAACATTTAAGGACCAATTTTAATACATAGATAACTCATTTCAACACCTGTGAAGAAGGAACTTGACAGTAATTTGTACAGTTATCAGCTGCGCACACTGTTTTGACAGGAAGATGTTATTCCCTGTTTCTCAGCCTATGCTGACTGTGGGAAAGAACAAGATTTCAGGCTGTGAAATTACAGCTTTCTATTGCACCCGACACAGCCTCAGAAATGTGCCTGTAACAGAACCGCAGTGACTTCACTGGAGTCAGTCTCTTGTGCTTTTGCAAGTAAATATAGTATTGGGTTTGGGTTTATGGAGTCTTTCAGAAACTCACCAGTTTCGCATCTGACTACAAGCAAAGGCATTAACCTGTAATAAAAATATTGTATAAGTGATGCAAAACAACTGTGAAGTGTCTCGTAACACAAGACCTATTTTCATTGACTATATTAAAGTTTTTCTATATGAAAATAAAACAAATTAATTACATTTGTCACATAAACCATGTAAGGGAACAGAAGAGAAATTTACTGTGAGCTTAATTAAATTGCTATGTATAATGTCAAGTAAGGTTACTGGCATCATAATATATCCTCTTGGACCAAAGGTGTTTAAAGAGATAATTCATCTGATGATAATGAGCTTTGAGATTACAAATGCTGGTTATTTGCTTTGGAGCAATTTCTCATGGAATTATCATACTAAAGATACCACTTTTATGAAATAATTAATTACAATTGCTTTTCTCTGAGATGTGCTGAATACATATAAATCTGAGCAATTAATAAATACCATGTTGTGTCATTTGTGTAAGCCGTGGAGTCAGAAAATGGCAAAAGAAAGTGTTTTCCTTTAATTTGTGTCTACAAAAATTTTCAGTATTCTCAATGAATGCAGAAAAATTGCATCCAGAAGCATTTGCATAGAAGAGAAAAACTGATTCAAAGTGCACCAACTACCCATCAGCAGACCCTATGTTCCTCTGAAAAGTTAGGTGATACGACAAATTTCTTCAGTTCTGGGCTCCTAGAAAGAATTAGAGCCTTAGTTTTTAATCCTCTTCAAGAAAATGTATGATTTGGAAAATAATCTCTGTTTAGACAGGCATGTTTATGCCAGCTCTAATTAATATTTCCAACTGATTGAATGATTCTAGCAAATGGGCTTGGGAAAACACCCAAGAATTATCAAAGCCCTCAAGTGTTGTCCTTTCCTTGCCTTTGGGACAACTTCTCAGCTGAGGTAAAGGAGGTACTACCACATCCTAGCTAATGTACTCAATCAGCTCAGCCATCAGATACATGTGAGGGGACGGGGGATGCTAAGTTTCAGCAAGTCTGTCCTCAGAGCCAGTGATCTAGACTGTGGGTTGCAAAAGAATCCCAGCTGCACACTGAAAATCTCAGATGGCTGTGCCTATGCCAGCCAAGAGAAGTGAAGGATTCATGGATGTTTTTGTACTGAAAAATTCAGAAAATTTAGGAGGGAAAGCAGGTAGTTGAGGGTCTGAGGAACTAGAGTTTTGGACATATCTCCCAAATATCCATTATTTCCCAAAAAGGCAATCAATTGCCTAAGGAGGTCTTCGTAACAAGGTAAGGAATACAATTGTGAGAGAGGATTTAAACATGAAATGTAGATTAAAAAAGCAGGAAAAATAATAATTTTTATACCCGTGTGTCATTTTCCACATTTCCACTGTCTCTTTCCCCATTCATGCTCACCAGCCAGCATCTCGCACCAGATGCTGAAGAAGCATTCACTCAGGCACACGGATGTGAAATACTACTTGTTTTATCAGATACCCTCTTCCTGAACTAACTTCCAACATTTTGCATCTGGATCTCTTGAATTTTTTTTATAAATACTCAGTGCTTAGCAATTGCAAATGATGTCCACATCTAACCCACTATTTAATTGCTACCAGAGCACCACTCCTGGCAGATATTCACCAAAACCTGCACACTGTGCTTTCCTCAGAAAGCAGTAAAATCCTCTGTATGCATTTCAAAGGTGGTGTGGTTCGTGTTGCCTTCTTTGCCTAGAAGCAGAGCAGCTGAACAGTAAACTAATTTTAAAACCTTTAAAATTCTCTATAAAGTTAGAAGAATTTAGCACGGCAGCAAGATATTAAAATTAAATGAGCTTTTACTACAGTTCTGTAGAATACTAATATTTGGAAGATCATTTATCATTAAATCTCCATAAGAATAGCACTGACAATATCATTAATGAGATTGACTTCAAGCCTAAATTATAATAGTTAATTCAAGTCGTGTGAGCTATGGTGGTGCTATGGTGACTGGGACAGTCAAATAGGGTGACTTCAGTGAACTGATTTCATAGCCTAGAAGCTTCTATAATACAACTAAACTCTGTAAAATTGAGAGCAGTGCTGTGTTTTTCCTGACCTACATTTCCACAGCATTTCTAGAAGGCAATGCAATTGGTTTGAATGAAGATGTGGGATTTAGAAGCAAGGTGTAACAGATCTGATTATTAAAAAAAAATACAAATTAAAATAGAACCAGATATCTAATGCTTTATATTAATTCAAGGATATCAATACAACTTTTACTTGTGTCAGATGAGGTGAAAGTTATTGCCCCCCATCTCAGTAACGAAGGCTTTGGCAAGGGAACGTTAACTGCTGCAGGAATTTTTGCAGCATTCTAGGTTATCAAGTTCATTGTCATCAGTTATACCTTGCTCTTCATGCAGATGTAATTATTACGTTAATTTTGATCAGCAAAAATTTCTAGCACAATTCATAGGGAATTTCAGTGTATTAAAAGAATGAACAGTGCTTTTGCCCACCAACAATCAACAGCTCAGATAGGTCAGGATCTCTGATGAAGCCCAGTATGCCAGGCAGCTCTGGTCAGACTGAGGTTCTTCCTGTTCTCTGAGCGTTTCAGTTTAAGAGTCTCTTCTCATGAAGCAGTTATTGCTACCGGTGTGGTCCCTTGAGACTGCTCTGTAATTAATGCACTGGACAGATGCATTTGTCTCCCTCACGTCCAAGTAAGTGAGTCTCATACAGGCTTTCTGTGGGCATATGCTCTGCTGGGTGAAACGCTGGCTGGACAGCCTGGCCCAAAGGGTGGTGGTGAATGGAGTTAAATACAGCTGGTGGCCAGTCACACATGGTGTTCCTCAGGGCTCAGTATTAGGACCACTTCTGTTTAAAATCTTTATCAATGATCTGGATGAGGAGATAGAGTGCACCCTCAGCAAGTTTGCAGATGACACCAAGTTGGGCAGGAGCGTTGATCTGCTTGAGCGTAGGGAGGCTCTGCAGAGGGACCTGGACAGACTGGACCAATGGGCCGAGGCCAAGGGTATGAAGTTCAACAAGGCCAAGTGTTAGGTCCTGCACTCAGGCCACAACCACCTCACGTAACACTACTGGCTTGAGGAAGAGTGGTTAGAAAACTGCAGCAGAAAGGGACCTGGGTCCCCTGGCTGAATATGAGCCAGCAGTATGCCCAGGTGGCCAAGAAGGCCAACAGCATCCTGGCTTGTGTTAGAAATAGTGTGGCCAGCAGGACCAGAGAGGTGAATGTCCCTCTGTACTCCACACTGGTGATGGTGCATCTCAAGTATTGTGTTCGTTTGTGGGCACCTCAATACAACGATGACATTGTGGTGCTGGAGCAGATCTAGAGAAGAGCAACTAAGCTGGTGAAGGGCATGGAGAACAAGTCTTACAAGGCACAGCTAAGGGAACTCAGGCTATTTACTCCAAAGAAAAGGAGGCTGAGGGAAGACCTTCTCACTCTCTACAGCTACCTGAAGGAGGTTTTAGAGAGGTTGATGCTGGTCTCTTCTCACAAGTAATTAGCAATAGACAAAGAGGGAATAACCTCAAACTGCACCAAGGGAAGTTTAGACAGGACTTCAGGAAAAATTTTTTTCACTGAAAGGGTTGTCAGGCATTGGAAGAGGCTGCCCAGAGGGGTGGTTGAGTCACCATCCCTGATGTGTTTAAAAGCTGTATAGATGTGGTGCTTGGGGATATGGCTTAGTGGTGGACTTGGTAGAGCAGGGCTAACGGTTAGACTCTGATCTTAAAGGTCTTTTTCAACCTGGATGATTCTATGATTCCCCTGCACACTTACAAAAACAAGATTTCTCTCTAAGCCTAAAAATAGCTGGCAAAATGAAAGGAAATAGATAACTGATTTACAAGGAGTTTTTATTCCTATTCACATACTAACAGCTTCTCTAACAGTTGAAAGAGATGTGCATTAGGAAAAAAATCTTAATTCCTATTGTTCATACAGCACAAGGGGTGGATGTGATGTCAAATTAAGGTGTCTGGAGACACTGGTGTGTGACTATAATTACTCTGAGTGGAGGACTGATTTAATGATTCTGAAGAAAGTTAATTTCCTTACACCAGCTTGAATTACCTTTGTATTTATACATGCACATAGAGTGATTTATATATACATGAGTAATAATGTATGTGCATATTGGACTCTATGGTGTGGCCAGCAGTACTACGGAAGAGACTGTCTCCCTGTACTTGACACCGTTGAGGCTGCACCTTGAGTACTGCGTTCAGTTTTGGGTCCCTCAGTACAAGACAGACATTGAGGTGCTGGAGCATGTCCAAAGAAGGGCAACAAAGCTGGTGAAGGATCTAGAGAACAAGTCCCATGAGGAGTGGTGGAGGGAACTGGGGTTTAGTCTGGAGAAAAGGAGGCTGAGGGGAGACCCTATCACTCTCTACAACTACCTGAAAGGTGGTTGTAGGGAGGTGGGGGTCAGTCTGTTCTCCCGAGTAACAAGCAATAGAAGAAGAGGAAATGGCCTCAAGTTGCCCCTGGGGAGGTAGAGGTTGGCCATTAGGAAAAATTTCTTCACTGAAAGGGTTGTAAAACACTGGAACAGGCTGCCCAGGGAAGTGGTGGCCTAACCATCCCTGGAGGTATTTAAATGACGTGTAGATGTAGCACTTCAGCATATGGTGCAGTGCTAGGTTAATGGTGGTACTCTGATTTTAAGTGTCTTTTCCAACCTAAATGGTTCTATGATTCTGTGATTCATTTCTCTGAGACAATTATACAATAGAGAATTTTTCCACATTTTCCTAAAATAGCCTGTTTTTAAGAGTCTTGCCTTTCATTTCACAGCACCTTAGCAATCATACAAACCAAATCAACCGAAAGACTAATTTAACCATTGTGTTCTAGGATTGTATGTGCAACTGAAGTCAGTGGTTACCTGATTAGGAAGGGTTCTTGCTCTCCCCAGTGCACATACTTTGTAGAAATTATTCATGTTAGATATGAAACCAACTTTGGTAGTACATGGGTTTTCTTTTACTGCTCCCCTCCTTCCACAATTACAGCTAAAAGCCTTGTGCTGTGTCCCCAGTGAAACACTGTGGTTAGTAACAAAAGCTATGGCTTCACAGATGGGAAAGGTACAGGGAGATGGACTTGTCTGTACGCACTGGATTGTTTCTTCTCTGCAGAACCAGAAGCGTGGCTTCAGAACATACTGCAGGTGGCTATTCTGGGTCTGCTTCTGACCATGTGAAAATGTAATTGTATCTTTTCATTTCCCACACAAAGCCGCATCAACTGGCCGAGAATAACGATAGATGGCAAATATAACCCCTCTCCAGTCCTGCAGGTAGGTTGAGGGGTTTTGGGAAAGAGGAAAGTAATTTTGTTTCTCTCATCCATTTCATTCCCACTTCGACTTCCTATTCAAAATGTAGGTGTAGTCTCATCTTCACCTTCCCCCAAAGAACTAACTTTTCAAGGCTGTAATGCCACTCTTGAGCCAGCCAGGAGAGGGTGCTGGAGAACAGTCTGCCAAACAGCTCCCTGGGTACTTCAGTTCCTCAGAATGCAAACCAACATCCATTAAAGTTATTGTGCTTTTCTGTTACCTCATCTCTTTATTTAATTCCCTTGCTAATTCAGATTTCTTTCCGCCCACTCTATCCCTTTCAAATGGCATATTACAATCAATGGTTACCACTGGTGACAACTGTACAAGATCTCAGCTTTGAAAAGGGATGCAAGAGGTTAAGAAGACTGAAGCTGCATCCCAAGGAGTCAACTGAACATGCCAGGAAACAGTCCCTGGCACAAGGGCCGGCTGGCACAGACACAGCCCTGTTACTAACCTCCCAGGCAGCAACAATCCCTGCCGCAGTCTGAAGGGCAACTGGGGTGAAGAGCCTAAAGAGGGAGATTTTATTCTGGTAATATGCACCAACATTGAACTGGGAGCCAGCCACAGTGCTGGTCTTATATCAACTCCCCCCCCCAGTTTGAACAGAAATGGTCATTTTTGTACAAACTATCTGTAAGAATCCAGAAGAACAGGAGATGACTAAAAGCCAGTGTGGATTAGTGAAGAATAAATCATGTCAAGACAATATAAATTCCTTTGTGACAGGCCTGTGGGTAAGAGAGAAACAAATGAAGTCATATATTTTGATTTTAGTACTTTTTCTGACACTACTGACAGTGCATTTTTAAAGCAAACTAGGGACACATGATAGAGATTAAAATATTCACTGACTGGGTGCAAAACTAGTTACAAAATCTTACCATGAGGACAGTTATCAATGGTTCACTGTAAAACTTAAGTAGGGTCCTCAAGGGATCCACTCTGGGTCTGGCAAGCAGTTCCATTAACAGCCTGCATGATGAAATATCTAATACATTATTAATGCGCAGACAACTTCAAGCTGAGTGGGGCTATCAGTGCTTTGAAGAATGCTTAGAATTTAAAATCATCTTAACAAATCATATCATCTTAGTATAACAGGATGATTTTCTAGAAAGGATAAACGAAAAATAAAGGAGGAATAATGAGCTGAACAGAATGAGGAAGAACTTGTTAGGTGGCAGTTCTGCAGTAAAGGATCAGGACTGCTGTGAAACACAATCTAATTCTGCTGTAATATGAACAGAAAATACACACGATGGTTTCTATAGATGCCAAGTGTGAAATAGTTCTTCAGCTCACAGGGACTCAACTGGGATAGCACATCCAGATTGGGATGCCACTTAGAGCTGCTGTAGGTGTGATGGGGACTACATGACCTCAAACAAAGTTTGCACAAAATACAAGCGTTTGGCATACATGTGAGTTAAGCAGAAGGCAACAATATTGAAGAGCATAAAGAGCTGCTACAAAGACAAAAAGGGCACAATTCCTCATGGCTGTGGGGGAGAGGACAAGTAGTAATGAGTTTAACACTTTAGCACAGAAAGTTCACACCAAACACATAGTAAAGTTAATTAAGAATGGTAGAATAATTTAGTTGGAGAGATTAGGGAAATCATTGCTGGAGGCTTCTAAGTGCAAGTTAGACATACAACCTCCAGAAAAAAAACATAGCTATACTTGGAACTCTTACTACTCGAATAATTTCAATTATGATTTACAGAGAACAATATTTATTATTTGACATATTCAACAAATGAGAAAACCAAGTGTCACTGATATCAGGAAGGAACCTGATTTGTTATGTGCAGTGACAAAGTCTGAGCATCTCCAGATCAGCACATGCCTGTGCCTTTACACAGCCCTGGGGAACGCACATGCACACACTGCCTGCAGAATCAAGGCCTCTCTACCCAACATCCCTGTTAGAAGCAACAAGAGAAGATGCCATCTATACCACTTAGATCTTTATAAATGCATTTTTAATTATTGCAAAAACAATTCTATTTGCCAAGATCCAGAACCTGCAAAAGCATGATAAAAAAGTCCTGTTAGTAGAAACATTCTATCAGCTCCCATGAAAACTTCCCGATTCCAGAGTAAGGTACAATTCTTCATTCCATAGAGCAAAAGCAAATTCAGATTTATAATCTCACCATTATTTTAATTATCAAATGAGGTCAGATTCTTTAACCTAAAAGCATTTTCTGAATGGGAAAAATTCCAAGGATGATTTCATATTGTTAATTTCTTTTTCTAGCCAAATTGATAACTGAATAGTGGCTTCTCACAAGGAGCCGAAGGCTGGAATAACTGATCATTAAGAAAAGTTAAAGTTGTCACCTCACCTAAGAGCTATGAAAAAGCCAGGCAGCACGAACAACATTTGGGGTACATTGCAGTATGAATCCAGTAAGAGATGTAATGACTTTTTCCTAAGGCTACAGAACATGAGTTTCTAATTGGAGAAGAAATAACACCACCTCTGCTGATGCTATTAGTTGCCTGTCATTGAAAGTGGTCTTTGTCAGTGGATGTTTCCACCCTACATGCATCAAAAAACTTGCTTCAAAAAAATCCCAAATGTTCCTATCTTAGACTAAAACAAACTTCAAGTTTCTGAACTAATGTCCCTTACACACTGAAGTAGAAGATGGAATTTTACCAAACCGCATGGTATCGGTCACAGGATAGAAAAAAGCAAATACCTTATAAAACCAAGTGGGAAGCCTGTCATGGCATCAATATGGGCAAGCACACATATCCAGAATAAAAAATAAGGAGTTGCTAATATCATCAGTCAAGCTATAGAATTAATGGTCACTTTCATGCATGCTTCTCTATTTTTAACATTCCTAAGTCTGAAAAGTGCTACAGCATGAAATGTACTTCTCAATGTCATCTTATAGTTTGTTGTGCCCTTTAATTTATGCGAGATGGCACCAGCTTCAACCTGCAAAGAAAAAGAAATCTCTGCCCTCTTCAAGAGCTGCACGTCATTAACTATTTTAATACACTGCACAGGGCGTTGGCAGATAAAAACACTGTTAAAAATGTATATTTCAGTGAAGTCATTAAATGCTTAGATCATGCTATGGTTCACACTAATGCACCCGTAAAAGCTAGTGTGATTTTAAAAGTTAGCTGAGGTCAGGGAAGAAACTTAGTTTAGACTAACTTTAGAAAACAAATGAAGCAAAAAACCCCCCAGAGCAAGGAAAGCTCTTCTCAATTCTCTCTCACTGCTTGAAAATAGGATCAATGAAAAACTAGTAGAATATTATTAATAAAGCAGGACTACGAGCTTGAAGTTTGCATTGCAGTTTTTGTGAACAATGTTAATACTTGATTCACTTTCAAAGCTGGAAATTCACCTTAACTTCTTCAGTATATACTCACGATTTACTCTGTGCCACAAGAAGACTGTACTAGGGATAAGATGCGCAAGGCAACCCTGAAAATGTACTGATTTGCTAGGTAATGGAAAAAAATTACTCAAATTCAGGAACTTTTGGTGGGATTAGATGAGGGGGGAAGTAGGGGTAGTATGTTAGTGACATGTAGATATTTCTGCCTATTCGTAGACTATAAAAAACAAGTTTGGTGAGGTACAACATGTTCAAATGTATTATACCTGGGGCTACAAATAAACAAATGTACAGTGTTTTGAAAAATATAAACCCCTTGCGATATTTGTATTCCTGTTGAAACACTGCCAAAACTGAGTATCTGTGAAGATTTCCGGTTAACAAAACCAAAAGGTTCCTTAGAGGTTGAATTAAGCTCTGGAATCAAAACTGTTGACAATGTGTTCTGACAGACTACAAAGATAAAGTCATCCCTCGTTATCAAGCTCTGTATTCTCCAGTCACATCCAGTTTCATCTGCTGCAGTGGAGAAGGGAGATTCTCAGGAGGTTGAGGTCAGGTTACAGACACAGAGTGTTCAAAAAAGCATTGGAGTGTCTAATGAGAAATTGCATAAAGGGCCCTGAGCCAGAAGTATGTGATCCCAAGACCAGTTGAGAGCCTATTTTTCTTAGGCAAGCATACAAAACCTAGCATCTTTTGGCAAGAGCACATCAGAAGTTACTGGTTTTGACACATGCGCTCCTCACCTGATGCTTTAAGTATGTATAACCCTACCACTTCAGCATGTCCACTGAAATCCATTTAAAGATTTATAAATGTTATAATGTACTAGGCACAATCCAAACAGTAATCCCCTTTTTACTTCTTTGTTGCAAATAGCAGATGTATTACACCATAGGTTTTCTAAATTAAAAGTAGAAAATGAGTCTGTATGCATATAGGATCAGAGGGGCCAACCAGTGTTTAAACTGTGATGAAAATTAAATTCTGAAATAACAGGGTTTCTAAATATTCCCAAACAGGATTAAGAAACAGATCTGGTATTCAGATTCATTTTTCCCTATTAAAAAAAAAAAATCCTTAGAACTTAAGTCTGTATTGGATATTTGTATAAACAGATTAATGACTTTTTAGCCAGATGATTGCTAGCCTTCTTCATGGATGTACTATTTAAAAACAAAGGTGACAGGAATATGCAAGTCCGTTCTTTCTATTTAGTGTTACTTTCACAGTGAAACTAATATAATTGTTTGGCACAGCTTGTGGTATTTGCTTACAGTAGGTTTCAGCAGCCTGTATTTCATTTTGTCACAAGTTCTCTCTTGAGTCAAGGCTAGAAGTATGTTTCTTTTAACTCTGCTGATGCCATAAAAAAAACCCTGGGTGTTATCTGAGTATTGTTTATGCAGATTTTAAGTTATCTTCCAACAGCGATATCATTTTAATACTGGATTGAGGCCAGATCCTGCAGACTTGCCAGTGCCTAACTGCTGATTAATTGAATGGCAGTCCTTCTTGTACCAGGCTCATGCATTTGAGGGATCATGTGTTGATGTGGGTTAAATTTGCATTCCATGAAGATTCAAGACCTGTGCTTCGAATGGGTTGAGTGGGTAATTACAGTAAACAGTAATCATAGTCTCTCACACTGGCCTATAAAATCTCTGTATTAAAGATATCCAGGAAAACACACTTTTACAAAGGAAAAAAATTAACAATTTTGAAACAAAGAGGTTGAATATTGAATCTGCATAAAAACCCCACTAATCATTTGATAGCTAGATTAATATAGCAACATACAAGGAAATCAGGAAAACAAATGTGTAAAATTGGTAATTTTTAATAACAGATATTTTTACTAATGAGGACTTTGAATACAATTATTGTGCACCCACTAGTGATAGGAATTTCAGAAGATTCTTTTTAAGTTAATCTTAGCATCTAGAAGAATTTCTCAGTAGATGATTTCCAAATCTCAGCCTTTACTTCAGCTAGAAACTGCAAGGTATGACATAGCCTTTCAGCTATGCTGGTAATTATACTTGGCCTATGTGATTGAATCATACTGAACTGAAGCTTGCCCAGTACCTGCTTTGCTCTGCAGCAAAGTCATCTCTGCCAGGTAGCTCTGTACCAAGCGCGGCTCCTGCAGCAAACACTATGTGGAATCCATTCTGACCAGCTTCCTCCTTGTCCTCTACTCTTACACAGACCCCTGCCCTGCCCTGCCAGCGTATTATACTTAGAAAGCACCTTTTTTACTAGTGCAAGCAAAAGGGGGGCAGTTCCCTGCTCCCACTACCTATTTTAATACAGACTGGCTAAAGGGAAACGCAAGGGGACTCTGCCCCGCTGCATCCCTACTCCCTCTGCACTCAAATTTTAGGAGGCATTTGGTGCAATTAGCAGTTAAACTGCATCAAGGGACTGGGTGTCAGACACGTGCAGCTGGGGATTGCTGGCTACGTGCCTCCAGCAAGTTTGGAACAACATAGTGTGAGCCAACATGTATCTCAGTAGGAGTTCTGCCATCGTGCCGGGCTACAGACGAAGGGCCTCGTCCAGCAGAAGGGCAACATCCGCAAAATGCAGCTCACTCTGAAGAAAAAGGTAATGGGGGGCTGATGTAATCTTTCACTATTAGCCATAATGTAAATTCATTGCTCAAACTGGACCTGTTTCAGCTAAATAACCAGACTATAAATCAACAACATATTTTACATGGCTGACAATTCAGGATCAGTAGAAAATATTTTCTTGTTTATCTTGTGTCTGCTTCTGGAGAAAAAGAAAACAAGATTACAAACTTAGTGTAAATAAAATTATGAAATCAGATGCAAAATGAAGATTCTTTTCTTGATGTGTCTAAACAACATTAAGATTCTCCAGAAGCCCTGCAAACACAAATCTTTTCCTGGAGAGTGCTCTATTTCTGCCCTTTGCATATTGAATGTTCTCAAAAACTTCATAAGCCTTTGGATCAAAGCAGCATCACTGCTATTTACTGGCAGTTCTGGAAAATATGATACTACCATTGCCTGAAAGTAGATGCCTAGATAAAAAGTGGCATTTTCCTTTTAATCACCCCAGATAGCACAACTGTCTTACTGAAATGGAATGAGAGGATGGTAACAACATAACTCATTCCTATGGAGGATGTTATGAAGCAGAAATGTACCTGTCAGGAACCACAAACACACAAACCACACCTCTCAAAAATCCTTATGCCAGGGACTACAAAAATCTGTTTGATTACTTGAATTTATAGCCCAACGGGCATTCCAACAGTCTTTCAGGTTTTGAAGACATTAAGCTTTATCATTTATTCCTGTTAATACTCTCAACTATTGTGGCATCTCAAGGCCTTGTTCAAAACCACACTGCAACAGATACTGAAAGAGGCCGAAAGGCCTTGTCCTTGTGCATAGCTCAGGCTCTAAACCTTCCCAGTGAGTGCCTCTGTGGACTAAACTGCTGGATAAGTGTTTTTCCAAGACCATCAATAATACAGAAAGGAAAAAAGGGCAGGAGAAGGAGAGTAACTATGATATGATACTTGGCTTATATATATTGATACTGTGAAGCTGATCAAAGAAAGGCCATAGCTGGAAAGATAAGACCAAAATATAAACACTGCATTATCTGCTGAATAAATAAAACACGTTTCTGGCTCCTCTTGGCTGCCACTCATGTTTTCAGAGCTAATTTATACCTGACTACTCATATATAAATTTCTATTTGTCTGACACAGGACCTTAGTAATGAGCAAATCCACATCTATCCCAAATTTTATTATTAAAGCAACTTCAGGACTAATATAGTACTTAATAAGCTAATTAGGATAAAAGACTACATTTCTTTCTTTTTAAAGATTACATTTGGGGGGAAAGTATTGTTCATATTTTGTCACTTAAAAGGACAGGAGGTAAAAAGTCTGTGTTGACCATTCTTCTTTACTGTTGCTTGTGAAATATGGTTAAAATTCAATTCAGTTAACCTGAGCTCAAATTAATTGCTCTGCTAATACAATTTCTGCTCTTCCCTGAAGTTGAACAGCTACTGATGTTTGCAATTGTACAGTTTATTTCTTATTTTATTTCTTTATTTCTTATTATTATTTATTTCTTATTTCAGTGACAGTTCAGATGGATTCATGCTTCATACAGTGAGCATAGAAAATCATATTACTTTGGCCAGCAGTGCCTTGGATCACATCTGCACCCTAGATATCCTTACCTATCACCTTGTGTCTGTCCCCCAGGGACTTTGCACTTATAGTCTTCTCCTATACCACAGCTCACTTGGCTACAGCACATACAGCACTTTCAGGCTTATACAGCCTTAGGGTACATTGTAGTAGACCTCATCTACTTCTCCACTGTGATAGTCTCTCATCTTGCCTTTTGCTCCTGTTAAAGTGTGTCCATAAATTGATGAAATTTGTCCTAGTTCAAATCATTACATTTTGCCAGAAGCATGTGATAATTGGCAAGGCATTACTTTGATTCAAAGGGTAGAGCTTCTAAGAACCATGTTAGATTCCAGATCAGTGAGAGCTTATCCTCTTAACCATATTAAATGTCAAACAATTTCAAGCTCACCTAAAGACCCCTGCAAGAGTGTGCTTCAATTCCTGGGAAACTTTCTGATATACAGGTATCACTGCATCCTTTGCCTTTCCCTCACAGAAGAGCATTTGAAGTCAGATTCCTCTCTACCCACAGGGTAAGAACAGAATAAAAGTAGCTCAGAAATAGATCTTTTACTCCTCAGAACAGAAAGACCCAACTAGGTATGCAAGCTAAACGAGGAGGCAATTCTCAGACACCCACTTGGGGGTCATAAAACTCCTTTCAAAAGTGCTGTATTCATCAAGAGATGTTTGTCTCCAGACAGAACTAAAAACATCATCTACACCTCTCCAAGTGAGGCTTCAGTCCGGATTCCCAGTGAAATGATTTTTCTAGCCACTCTGCACTGCAAGTGCTATATACTATGTAAACATACAAAAGGTACTGACGAAAATAAGGCAAGATACTTAAAATTATTTTCTTGGTAACCCTGGGAGATTCAGCATCATTGTCACTCATTCTGACTTAATATCAAAAACACCTCTGCTAGATCCACTATATCTATATCCTCCAGTTTAAATGATGGTTAGTTGATATCCACTGAGTGAAGATGAAGTGGACAATACTTACTTCAAAGCAGAAAAGCTTTCAAAATTACATAGGAGCTGTTATGTACATAAGAACAACATGTCTTCCTTAAGTATTCATGGTTCAGGAATACCACATCAAACCCTGAAACAACTAGAGTTATTAATAACACCAGGGCTCATCTAGCAGGAATAGCTAAACACCATCATCTCTTTTTCAGGACCTCACCACAGCTGCATCCCAAGTTCTACTGCACATCTGTATAGATTTTACATATCTAAAAAACCATACAATACAGTAAGCTACAGTCAGTCAGCTCAGATGGTTGAATTTCAGGAGTCATTACAAGGCTGCTCCTAAACTTTGACACTGAATCAAGCAATCTTCTCAGAGAATATCAAAATACATGTCCTACTATATACAATTCCTTTATGAATTGGAAAAATTGGACCTGTCTAGCAATACTACATTTTGTCCTACATGAGCTTAGGCACAGCTGTAGTTTAAACCACACAAGATATTTCTGTGTCACTTAGACTGCACATTTACAAAATAATAGCCTTTGATGGGAGTGCCTGTTATGGTAAGGCAGTTTAGTTTCTAGGAAAAAAATTGTGTGTTTACACTGTATTTTAAAAGCAGATCCAAACTTCACTTTAATCCAGATTTCCCATATTTCTCAAACTGTTTGGATGCAGAGCTGAGTCGTGAGTTTTGGCAGAGCTCTGGAACCCCTGGGGAGGGAAGCTTAAATCCAGGCAGTCACTGGTCACAGGTCCTACCACGCACCTCCATCTCCAGTGTGGGTGAAGCATTGATGTGTCTGCTTTTCATGCTCCTGCCTCTATAGATCTCGTAATTTCACACGGTGACATCAGATGCCTGAAGTCAGACAGAAGTCAGATTAAATGTCTTGCGGACAATAACATCTCCCTTGAACTATTCCCCACTAGAACTGGACACACTGTTCCAGCAGATGTCTTACACAGTGTACATAGGCAAGATCACTCCCCTATTTCAGCTGAATATTCTGCTTCACAGGGAGTTAGGGATTGGAAGGGACCTTGGAGACCTTTGAGTCCAACCCCCCCTGCCAGAGCAGGATCATCTAATCTAGCACAGGTCACACAGGAACACATCCAGGTGGGTTTTGAAAATCTCCAGAGAAGGAGACTCCACAACCTCTCTGGGAAGCCTGTTCCAGTGCTCTGTGACCCTTACAGTAAAGAAGTTCCT
>JAAGNO010006064.1:0-11949 GCA_033439905.1 Ceryle rudis | reverse complement strand
AAAAGAAAAGAAAAGAAAAGAAAAGAAAAGAAAAGAAAAGAAAAGAAAAGAAAAGAAAAGAAAAGAAAAAAGAAAAGGAAAAGAAAAGAAAAGAAGGAAAGCAAAATAGCCAAAGAAAATAGGAAAAGTGAAGCTCAGCGAAGTTCTGCCCCACAACAGGGAGTTGGTACCTGGGGGTCACCGGTTCCCTGCCACTCTCAGAAACATGGTATCGGGGACTTTGCCTTGAGCTGGACCCTGCCAGAGTCTGGTGCCAGGGTCTGCACTCTGCCAGGCTGCTGGTCTGACAAACCCTCAGCTGCTGCAGGACAGAACACGGCCCCTTCCACCCTGGGGTCAGAAATCCTCCCCAGCACCCCAGCGTCCCCTGGTCCTGCCCCACTGCAGCCCCCCGAGCCTGAGTCCTCGTTAGCATTCTCCCAGTCAGCAGCGAGGTCGAGCAGGTCTGGGCAGGTGGGTGGGTGGATGGATGGATGGATGGATGGATGGATGATGTCCTGATTGACTAAAGGCAGTTGGGTGAGTCACACTCAGGCTCAGATTGTCATTTCCCCCCGGACAGAGCTCTTTGCTCAGTTTGTATATTTTTTTGGGAGGGCGTCATTTGCAGAAAACAACCCTGTGTCCACAACTTCCATCAGCACCACCAGCACCTCCTCTCTGCCAGATGTGCTCTTTCGGGGTGAAGTTTTGCAGCATGGTTCAGTTTATTAGCCCCTGGGAGGGAGCGAGTCTGTCAGCCTCCGTCTGTTGCCATAAAGAACAAGCCCCACTCTTCTGAATTTACACTTTTCTCGTAACAAGTGGAGCCTTTGCTGCGAATAGATGGATGTGCTGCTGGATCGTGTCTCTGATTTTGCATTTTCCCCACTGTCTCTTCTGCCTGACATGATAATAAGCTATGTCTTAAGCCAGAAAAAAGCAATTTTCTCCTGAGGTTAATTTCTTTGGATTGCCCACCTGAAGTGGGGGTTTGCATATAAATTCTCATTTGTACTGAAGTGCAGGAGATTGAGTTAGGGTTTTTTTTGGCATAGATGATACAGTGCAAATCCTTATTGACATACTGGGGGTGTTGTCCTTTCTTCTGAGCAATTGCTTTAGGAAGAAAATGATATTAAACCTGGTCTTGGGCTTCCCGAGTGCCAACTGTGCGCCCAGCACAACTGTCCCAGCCCCTCTCTCTCTGCAGGACGTCTGAGCTGTGTTTGTCATCTCCAGTCTGCTGCTGGCCACCTCTCTGGAGAGGTCTGTGGGTGAGCTGAGCTGATCTACAGTGTGAGCTGCAACCGGTGCCCAGCAGAACAGGGCATCACTGGTGAGCCTAGCACAGAGTGGCAAGGTTTGGCCCAGAAAGGCTGTTAGAGTTGGTGAGCACTGCTTGCCCCGGACACTTATCCTGCTGCCAAGGGGCCAGTGTGGCTTGGAGAGAGAAACTCAGGGCTAGTACAGTGCTGGGGAACACACATGCTTGGGACAGGAGCATTTGCTCATTTGTTCATGAAAACACAACATTAGCTCTTTCTTCAGCTCATTGAGACGTCATCTGAAGTACTGTATCCAGCTCTGGAGTCCTCAGCACAGCAGAGATGGGGACCTGCTGGAGCAGGGCCAGAGGAGCCCCAGCAATGCTGGCAGGGCTGGAACCCCTCTGCTGGGAGGTCAGCCTGGGAGAGCTGGGGGGGTTCAGCCTGCAGAGGAGAAGGCTCCATCTGGGGAGACCTTCTGGGGGCCTTGCAGGACTTCCAGGGGCCTGGCAGAAAGATGGGGAGGGACTTTTGAGCAGGGCCTGTGGGGACAGGACAAGCGGGGATGGACCTCTCATTTTCCTGTGGCAGTCATCTCCCACCTTCTAGGCCATGACTGAGCAAATACCCCTCCCATTGCCAGGGGTCCTGGCTGTGGTCCCACCACGTGGCAGGTCCAGAGCTCCTCCACCACCCTGCTGCTCCCAGTCCTTCCCTGGTACAGTGTTTTGTGAAACTGAACCTTGCAAAGGGCTGGAGGGATGGCCCTGGGGGTTGCCCAGCATCTGTACATGTGCCTCACCAGGGCCCCCTGAGGTTGTACCTGCTTGTGGGGCCATCAGCTCAGACACTGCCTCAGCTCGGTCCATTTTCTTGTAACTGAGCCTGAAATCCAGACGTTTTCCATCGTTATTTCTCGGAGCAGCTCGAGCTGCACACCCTCAGCATCACTCAGCATTTCACAGACACAAAACCTGGTGGGTTTTTTTTTTTTCCTGTGTTGTGATTAATATGTAAAACTCCTAATTAATGATGGGTCTCATTGCAGACTGCATAAGTAATTCTTTTGTATTTGATAACAGGGTGTATTTGAGGGGCTCTACACCTAATTATCACATACCAATTTCCTTAAAGGGTGGGCAGCCCCACTTCCCTGACAACGCCCGAAAGAGGCACTTAACCACATGGAAAAAACCTCTTCAGGGACAAGGGGAGATGATTCAGCCTGGGGATAAATCTTTACCCTTACCGAGGAAATAGAAATGGTAGTGACGGAGAAACATATTGCACTCCAGTGTCCATACTGGTGTGGCTGGGAAGGAGCCTGTCCTTCCTCAGCAGTGGTTTCTGTAATGGCCATGTATGTTTTGATGGAACAACATGGGTGCTTTGATAATTGTAATTGTTAGTCTGATCAGAGATGGAGACCTACAAGGGCATCTCTGCTCCATGAGCCCAGGAGCTGCATTCTCTTATCAGTCACAGAATAATAGAACTGTTTGTGTCGGAAGACACTCTTAAAGTTGAGTCCAACAGCTCCCCCAGCACTGCCAGGGCACCACTGACCCCTGTCCCTCAGCACCACAGCTCCACGGGGGGCTTGGAAACCCCTCCAGGGATCACGGGGACTCCACCCCTGCCCTGGGCAGTCTGTTAAGTTGAAAAAAAATCCAAATTCAGAGCCAAATTCATCCAATGCAATGGAAAAAAGGAGGGGCAAGGAGGCTGGTGGCCTAAGGAATTGGATCCAGATGGACTGTGACCCTCCTGGGTGAGGGTCTTGCTGTGTAAACACTGGTCCTTGCAACCACTGCCGGAGAGATTTTTCAGGAGGGATTTTGGGGAGAAGAAAAGGTTTGTGTTTTGAGGAAGGACAGTCAGACTGGTGTGTTCCTACTAGAAGTGACTATGAAGAACATATGGCTTAATTTAATGCAAGAGACTTTGTAGATTATAATTGAGTAGATAATTGGGAAAGGATGATAATTGTTTATGAGAGGGAGGGATTAAGTAATTATTCAAAGCTGTTTTAAAAGTCTTATAAATACTCCTTGACAAAGGCCCAGGAGGGGCCAAAACATCATCTTGATCACTTCCCTACCTCTCCAGAATTAATGTTCAAGGTTGTATAACAAATCTGTGATGAGGTGTGGCATGTGGTGGAGCACTGGCCACGGGATAACAGGGGGGGAGCCCCTGGCTGTGGTCCCTGTGCCCAGCCTGGCATCCTCACCCTCTTCTCCCAGCTATCAGAAACCTGGCACAGAAATTCACATGGGAATGCCCAAAAGCTGCTAAAAAGGAGTTCAAAAGATGCTTTACCCTAAAAGGCCCTGCCAGGACACCCTCAAAGGGATGTGTGTGCTGCACGAGCATGTCCACGCCAGTCCATTCCCAGTTACACTGGGTTTTTTTGCTCTGGATAGTGAACGCTGATATTAATTATTGAAAATTCTGGACTGTCAAAATACATGTGAATAAACAAACCTGGGTGGGCAAACAACACTCACGTACACCAAATATTTCTTCTCCTCCGCGTGCCTCTCCAGAAGAGCCCGAACGTGTATCTAAAATAATTAGATTTTGTTCAGTAATCAAACTCAATCAGATGGATTCTCTGTGAACTACTTTTATACCCACAATGAGGAATGTGTGTCGTTCTCGCTGCATTTGCATATTTTTCCATAAACCTAAAACCAATCAATTTTGAAGAGTTATGATAATATAAAGAATCTGAGGCAATTACATGTCTTTTAAACAGGGATTCAAAATGCATTCTGCTGACAGCGTTGGTGTCATAAACCAGTCAAAACTTCTTTAACCCTTTCAGCAACGGCTCCGCCGGGGATCGTGACACCCGGGGCAGAGCCGGGGGCCGTTAATTCCCCCCCAGGTCGTTAATTCCCCAGGCACGGCCCCAGGGCCGGTGTTGCCCTTCCACGGTGAAGCTCACGTCGCCCGGCGTGGAGCCAGGGGACCCGTCCCAGGGGCTGATAGGCAAATTAGCAGTGCCATATTTTCCTCAGTGATTATGCCAAATATCACATCAGCCACCATATGGGCTCGAGCGCAGACTTCTCAGGGATTTCATTTTCATAAGCAGGGAGGAATTATGCAAAGTGCTATAGGTAGGGCTTAGAAATGTTTTCTTAAAGCATCCATTTGGTGGGAACGACTTTTTAATGATTTTTCTCTCTGGTTACGCCTGCCCATGGCATCCTTTGCCATGTTTATTAAATAGTTCAGACTTTGCCTTTCGTGTGGTCGATGCTTTGATCCGGAGAAGGCAGAGCCCTCCCGGGAGCACAGGCACAGGGGGGTTTTGACCAGCACCCTGAGCTGCAGATCCCCGTGAAGCACAAGCTTCACTCAGAGGGGGGATGGCCTCAAAGCTTTCACCCAAAAGGGATTTTTTTCAGTGTATTTGTGGCCCTGCTCTACCTCCAGGAGCACGTGCCACCCTGCAGAGCCTGTGCCCAAGGGATGGAGCAGCTCCAGAGCAGTTTGCCATGGGTGAAATATTCTGTCTTTGGAAAAAAAACCCTTATTTTTTAAAAACTCTTCTGGGGAATTGAAATGTTTCAGGGACCCAATCCACCTGTGTCCCATTTCTCAACACTTGGGTTTGGGTTTTTGTTTTCAAGAAGGTACTTCATGGCCTTTGGGGACCTTCTCTCTAAAAATAATTCCACTTTCTAAAAACAGACAAAAAAGATTTCAGTTTCAATGAGTGTCCTGGGTTGGTTTGGGTTAATTATCACCAGCAGCTGCTGGCACAGGCAGCTGGGAGGGGCCACAGCAGGACAAACAACCAAACCAGCCAAGGGGATGTTTGATACCACATGGAGTCATGCCCCTGTATAAGGGGTGTGGGGGAGAGAGGGCCTGGCTCAGGGTGCCAGGTGCCTGTTTTCAACTTGGAGCAACAGTGTGGCTGGAGCGGGGAAAGTCTTGGGTATGGGTGGAGCCTATCCCTTGCTTTGTCTATCATTTCATTAGTACTCTTGTTTTCCTCTGTGTGTTTTGTTAAACTGTCCTTATCCCAACCCATGCAGCCTCACCTTTTTAATTCCTCCTGATTGTCCTTCCCATCCCGCCTGAGGGGGTGTGGAGGGCCAGTGGCTGCGGGTGCTTAGTTGCCGGAAGGGGCTAATCCACCGCCACCACAAGATCCATAGGATTTGTGGGTGATGTCAGAACAAAAGAAGCATCGAATCAGATGACACACTTGAAAAGTCCAACCTGCTGTCAGTCACTGAGGTGAATGGATGGAGAAGGTGAGGCCTGTCTTGCACTACAGAGGTGAGATGTCCTAAAATGAGTTCAAACCTGATCCGAGGACTACTGAAACCAGCACCACTCAGCAAAACCTCAAGTAAGTGTGTTTTGGGCTGCTTTAACTTCTCAATGCCACTTTTTACCAGTTCTGAAGACAAAATTGATCCTTTTCTTTCTCTTGTCAGGAACTAGTTCTTCACTCCTGTGTTTTGATCTCATTTTTAGTATTTTTTTCAGTGGTCTCTACAGCCAGGCTGCAGCAGAGCCTCTTTCTGTGACACACCTTGGCTTTGGCTACAAGCTTTCAGATTACACCAAGTCTTTCCTTAATTTAAAGACCATGGGAGAAGCATCCCTATGAATTTCTTGTGTGGTGACATATGAATTCAGCCTTGACATTTCCAGAATATCCCCTTTTCACCCAGGAAAACACCCTTTGGCTGCCATATTATAATGCTAAAATTAAGAGCACAAAAGCATACTTATTACTGGTTGCAGACCAAAATATGCAACTTTTACAAGCTGTCTGTGTTTTTTTAGAAGCGATTTCACTTAATGACCCAACCCATGTGCTGTCGAAGTGGTGGATTGAGTTGGGGTCCACCAGTAACTCTGGTGTGTGTTTTTTGTGAGGGTTTTGGCAGGCAGTTGTGGTGAATTGATACTGTGTGAGTCTTGGGAGCTTTTGCTTTATACCACAGACAACACTTGTGAGAAATTATTTAAGAAATGTAGTGAAAATAATGAACTCTCAGGTAATTTTTTTTGGGGGGGGGGGGGGAGTGATTTTTAACAACCTGTTCAAATTTCTTGTTTCCCTATTACTGATAATGGTGTCAGCAATGGGAAGAGCTGCTCTTGGGGGGGTGCCCAGAAGACCCAAACCACTGACTCTGCCAGGCCAGAGGGATTGAGTCTGTTCCTGCCTGTGCTTTTGTTCTGTGTTGTGCTTTGGTTGGTTTGGTTATGGAAAGGAGATGCTGAGTTCATCCTTTCGTGCCTCCCTCCCAGCAGTGGCATCACCAGCCCCTCTGCTGTCAAAGAACAGGAGGAAACACAAAAAGCCTCATAACATGATGTTAAATCCTCTCTGAGATGGAGCTGATGCTGATACAGAAATGACATCCACCGGAGTGGCAGCAATTAAAATACAGCTGCTGGTTCCCCATCTGTGTCGTGTGTGTGTGGGGGGCTGAGACCTGCAGCTATCCAAGGAGTGGGGTTGCTCGGGAAAAACCAGGTGGAGGAAGAAGATATCTACTGTGTGCCTGACAGGGAGGAAAGCGTGTTTGCTCAGAACATATTAGAGACCCAGATTTGGAGGAGGTCACGCTTGTGAAAATATTACCACTGTAATATTGCCAAGGTCATGTCTGAAGGAGGGTTTGGGCTGTGCAGGAGCTGGTGAGTTAAATATGTGCGGAAGTAGCACACCTGGAGCATCCCTCCCTTCCTGCTGCCTTCCCTCCTCCTGCACCCCAGAGTTACATGTTGGTGTTTCCCTCAATGTGCCTTTGACTCCATCCTCCAACCTTTCTGTGGCTTGTGGAGCCCCGGTTCCCTCCAGACCCTTGTGGAGCCCCGGTTCCCTCCAGACCCTTGTGGACTTCCCTGTGGAACCCTGGTCCTCTCCAGACCCACTCCTTGCCCTAAACAGCATGTTTCCCCAGTTGCAAATCTGCTGTGGTGCACCTGGTGGTATAAGGGTGGGTGAGCTGTTTTGCTTTCTCACTGCTTTCAATCCAATGTGATTTCAGAGACATGACAGGGGTTTTTTTTTTTGGCCATTGGTGGATCAGTCACTACTGGTGAGAGACGTGGCTCCCCTCTCACCTGCTCTGTGACCCTCAAACAGGGCAGGGGAGCGAGTGGGCCACTGAGGAGCTCAACCACCAGAGATAACAGGTAAACAGGGGGCTGGGGGCAGGAGGAGGTAAGATGCCAATGAACGTGGGTTTTGGGTTGTATCCCTGGAGATCAAGATTTCACTGGCAAAAACATTGTACAACAGCCCAGGAAACAACACCCTGGCGACACAGCCTGCCTGGGCTGCCGTGTTGTGCTGGTGCAGAGCAGAGGCAGAGCAGGAATTAGCTGAGTTTTGTTAGAACTAATTCTTTTGGGGTAACCCGTGCTCCTGGCTGGGCAGGGGTGGTGGTTTGTGAGACCCAGGGACACCAGTGGTGCTCTCTGCAGACCTTCAGTTCATGTAAATTCATATTTATTCACCTTGTCATTCTTCTGAGAGGTGGAGAAATTCATTCTGCGTTGCTGTCATTTGTTTCCCTCCCGGAATATCTTTCACAAACATTTCCAGCGTCCTCTCCCCTTGCAAATGAGTAATGGGGGAAAGTAACTTTGGAAATGACATTGCAATGTAATCATCCATATTGTGTATTGTGGTTAAAATTGATTAAAATAATATTGAAACTCCCCCAAGGGATTATGCAATTATAAGTCAAGTCCCGAATGGAAAAGGTTTTTGAGAACTTGGCAGATGTCTTAATGAAAATGAAGCATTATAGTAATATATTAGTGCTATTTGTGTATTATTGACAGCAAGATCACTAAGCTGTATAAATTACTGTCCAGAAGAATGGCTGAATTGTTTTTCTTTCAGGAAATTTTTAATCAAATATAATTTCAGGAAAATAATTGTTTAATTTTGGCCTTAGCTTTTGATCTGCACATTGATGGATCAATTATTAAACTGAGTTTTAGCCACTCGCTTGCCTTAAAAGTTGACACTTTAAATATTTGAATTTTACTCCCGTTTTGTTTTATTACAAAATAAATTCTGGCTAATGCCACAGACTATTGCTTGCAGCCTTGCAATAAAAGGTAAGTAGGAGGCTCCCAACTTTTGTTTGCTGTAGTAGAGCTGCTCTCCCGGCGCAGCCTCTTCTGTGGGGATGATGAAGAGGGGCAGGATCCCCACGGGAGGCAGCTCACCATCTTCCACTCGGGGAATTTGGGACCCTTTCAAGCCTGCCTCCTGGGGTGGTGGTTTTTCTTTTTCTCTGCGCAAAGCAGCCCTGTATAAATAAATAAACACCAGTAAATACAGTCAATTTTTATCAGTAGATGTATTCCTCTAACAGGAACTTCTGTTTTGGTGGCTGAGGAATAAACTGCTTCCCCTGCAACTACCCAATATTTTAGTCTCCAATTTTAAAAATACACTGTATTTTAATACCTTTTTTAAACAGATACCAGTTTTTATGAAGCACTACACGAGTTGCTGATGGATAAATCACCCAAGCATGGTTAAAGAGACCCTAATCTCCAGATGGTACCAGATCCATTTAATTGTATCCTCTGACCTCATCTCACCTGAGCCTGCATTAAAATCATAATACAGTTCAAGTGTAAAAATGATATAGTGTTTATTCGTCCTGTTTATAGGGGGGCAAACACACAGTTAAATTCATATGTCGAAAATTAGTGTAGCCATTTGAAAAGGTTGAGTTAGATCAAACGGACTCGCAGCGTTTTATTCGCCCCTTTTTTATTTAAATGGCTCAATTGCTATAGTTCAACATCCTTAAATGAGGGGGGGTGCTGAGAAAGAGGCGAAGCGGGTGTTTGGGCACAATGGTTGCGCATCCTCCGCGGGGCCGCATCCAGCCTGGGGGAAGGAGGAAAGAGCCCGGGGTCTCAGTTGTGATTTATGCTAGGGGCAGTGTCAATCCGCTGCCAATATTTTGGAGGGCTCAACTCAGCCCTTCCCTCCCTGGTCCTGTTTTTGCTACTCCAGCCCCTGGGCACATCCTGCCCACCCCAGGAAGAGGTGCTTTTCCCCGCTGGTGAGCGTTCCTAGCGTGAGCCTGTACTCACCCCATAGTCCCATGCACACGAATGGAATTTCATGTGAAATGTGTGTTGTGCCTCGACGTGGCAGCTTCTCTTCATCACCTGACAGCAGAGGCAGCCACGGCTGCTCCGTGGCACCGCTCTGCAGAGGGGCTGAGCCCAAGCCGGAGGTGGGGGGGAGGAGGAGGAGGGGAGGGGATGGGATGGGATGGGAGGAGAGGAACACAGGCAAATAACTGAAATTATTATGAATGTATTGACAGAGCCAGCTTAGCAGTTTTACTACAGATATACCAGATTATGGAGAGAATTGAATAATTTATCCAGCAATTTTCACATAAGCAATATTATTAAAAATGAAGACATGAAAAAAGAGGTTAGTTATAGTGGAGCATATATATAGGCCATGAATAAATGTATTAGGCAGTAAGAGTAGTGAATGTTTTAGTAGGTTTAGACTAGATTAAAAAAACCTGTATTTGATTTCAACTAGATCCTAAAATATCACTGAGAAAAAAAGTGCAGCATGGGCTTGGTGAAGCTGGAATAGCTCTGTCCAGGTGAGCTGGAGGCCATGCTGGGAGCAGGGGGGGATGTTCCTCGTTACTCTGCTCACACAACCACTGTCCCATGTGCAGGGGTGACATCACCTCATCCATGCACTCCACACTACCCTGGGGCCATACACTGGTTTCTCAGGATTTGATCCTGGTGGCCACCATGAATGAGTCTGGGCTGGACAAGCCAGCCCTGCCTTGGTTTTGGTGCTGATTGATGCCTCTTGGATTCAACCTTTGGGAATCCCAGAAGCTGCCATTACAAAAAAATCACAGCATCCCAGCATGGTGGGGGTTGGAAGGGACCTCTGGAGATCATCTTGTACAACCTCTTTGCGAAAGGAGGATGACCCAGATCAGGGGCCCAGCATTGCGTTGTCCAGGTGGGTTTGGAATCTCTCCAGATGAGGAACAATTTCTTGCCCTTGAGGGTTGTCCAGGGCTGTGCCAGGCTGCCCAGGGCAGCAGCGGTGGAGTCCCCATGATCCCTGGATGGGTTTCCAAGCCCCCCGTGGAGCTGTGGTGCTGAGGGCCAGGGGTCAGTGGTGCCCTGGCAGTGCTGGGGGAACGGTTGGACTCCATGAGCTGAATGGTCTCTTCCAAACAAAATGATTCTGTAATCTTGACTCTGTGTCAGCAGTAGCTGGGACCCTCAGCACAGCAGGGACCAGGGGCCATGGCCATGCCCGCAGAGCCCAGCGCTGCCAACCTCAGAGGGCGGCAGGGAGGAGATCTGGCCCAGCGCAGAGGTTATCTATATGGCAGGAGAGCTCCACAGCGCTGGCACGGGAGTGTTTATTTTTGTTTCCTATTGAGTTCCTTTTTATCTCTTGTCCTTATGGTTATCTGTCCTCCCCCCTCCCGCGCTTTGGCAGCGAAGGCGAATACTGATGAGCCGTAAGCTGGTGCAGACCCAAGCACTTCCAGGCGGTCGGTTTGGGAACGAGAGGTTAGTCTGACTAATTAGCCTGGAGGATTTTTTGCTCCCTGGGCGTGTGGGTTGGGGTATTACAATAACAGCCTCTCTGCAGCCGGCAGCCTTTGTGCCATGGGGGCTGCGGGCAGCACCAGCTCTGGAGCATCAGCCCATGGACAGGGGCACAGGTCCAGGGCCAGGATGGGTCCCACCAGCCAGGGTATCTGTCCAGAAACAGAATGATGACCCTGGCAAGAATGATGACCCAAGGCTTAGGAAACCCCGTTATGTACACGCCTGAGGCAATACAGAGAGAAAAACACCTCTGTGATTTTATGACCTATATTTTCAATTTTTCAAGGAAGAAAATCAGCGTGTGGAGCTGCTGGGCCTCGTAGTGTACTGAGACCTGCCTGCAGAAACAAAAACCTCAGGATGGGGCCATTTCTAACAGCAGTGTTTGCTGCAGATGTGGCTCTGCTTGCCCTTGGTGGGCTGCATTGAAAATCATTCCCTGAAGCTACAGCTGGGCACTGCCTCAGCGTGGTCTTGGTGCTCCCACCACCCGAGATTGCCGGGCACCCACCCATGGGCATACCCACGGAGAGAGGTTTGTCCTCAAAGCAGGTGAAATAAGCTTTAAATATACAGGTCTATTTATACAAAACCCCACTCTCCCCTTCTGTTTCTTCTTTGTTTGTAGAAGAACCAACCTTGAAGCTCTTTCAGTTAGTTGTGACTCACTAACAGAGCGGTCATGGAAACATTGAAAGCACAGACTGGATTTGACTGCTCGCTGTGTCCAGCCTCTTGTGCTGCTGTGCTTGGTTGGATTTTTTTATTTTTTTTTAATAGTTTACACCACATGCCCCTTATGCTCCTAGAGTAAGGCCATTAGAAAAACTCTCAAGACCAGTAACTTTCAAAAGAGGCCTGCAGCAGTTTAAATGGTATTACAGTGGCTGGTATCAGCACTGATGTGACCAGTGGGACTAGGGCAGGGATCGTCCTCCTGCACTGGGCACTGGGGAGGTCGCCCCTGGAATCCTGGGGTCAGCTCTGGGTCCCTCACGCCCAGTAGGACATTGAGGGGCTGGAGCGTGGCCAGAGAAGGGCAACGGAGCTGGGGAAGGGGCTG